>OVAN01001323.1:0-42311 GCA_900406275.1 Anastatica hierochuntica
GTACGCTTGCAGTGATTTCTTGGGTGAAAACCTGAGCCATCAATGACTTAGCGGTCAACCGTTGACGGAAGACATGAGTTGTTTTTATTTTTTATATGAAATATTATCAAAAAATCTTGAACGTTTGTTGTCATTGTAGGCGAAATAAAATCGGCGGTCAAGCTCAAATATAATTTTGCTAGTTAACCATGGTGTGGTGGCATATGCATCCAAAGACATGATGAATAGTGTAAAATGTATGGTAAAGTGTATTTCCAAACTGAAAGTGCTTATTTATGGTGTTATTCAACTTGAAAGTGTTTATTTCAACAAATATTTTTTTTATTTAAGATAGAAAGAGGCGGGGAAAGAGAGGTTTAGAAATTGACGCATATATGCGACGAGTAAATATTCAGTGACTTTGATTGGTAAACCTGTCGGAGTGAGGTTGATGGATATTGAAGGAATATGTTAAAAGGAGAGAAGTAGTAATATTTTTGGCATAATTGTTTTACTCTCTCTACATACGTTCGTAGAGGGATAGTTAACGCGGTTTCTCTGCTTTTCTCGAAAATCAAAATAGTTTTTTACCTTCTTTTTTACTTGATTGATGAAAAAGTAGAAGAAGTTAATGTGCTTTTATTCTCTGTATTTAATTATTTAAACCTACTTACATTTAATTTATTAACCTCTCTGTATTTAATTATTCATAAATATTATAATTCATTATAACCAAATTAACTTCTGCGTACTAACAAACTACAAGTAGTATTGACCTACTGTTTTACGGGGAAAAATTCCTAAAATAACTCTTTATCTATAACCAACTCAAACTAAAATTAATTTTGTTGGAAACTCAGTGCACAATAACTAAATCACATAATATTAAAGAAACCCAAACAACCACTCCTCACAATTTATTACCACGATACATATGGACTGAACTTTACAAAATAAGTGAACCATTGGCTAATCGAAATTGTAAAGTGATGATAAATACATGAAAACATACATTTGAACATAACATATAACAAACTCACAATAACATAGTGCGGTCGCTCCCTTAATACTAAATGAAAGTTGCTTTTTCAAGCTTTTTTGGCTATCTACCTCAACATTTTTAACTAACTTCTAAAGATGACACGCCATCAAATATTTTATATTTTGTGGTGTCACAAAATTTAATTTCTCCTCATTTGTTTCAAAATTGTTACATAATTTGAATTTCAAACGAGAAAACATAAGTCATACGCTGATGTTATATATTTTTGGTTAAACAAATCCAACGGAGGAACATAGGTATTTTCTTTCTTCTTCTTCTTTGCGTTTTGATCTCACTTACATTAAAAAAATATTTGCTTGTCTAACCTTATTTTCTCCCTTCTTGACGTAAATTGTTGATTGATATTTTCTCAACCAAGTTCAGTTGATTTGGTTAAGAGTATTCTAAAACGAATGATGGCCTTCTTGAAAACGAAGAGAAACTCAAGACGGGTGACCAGACCCGACCGTAACTCATTACGACCCAAGTTTTATCAGTGGTGAAGAAAAGTCTCCATGGAATTGATAAAACTAGTGAAAGAAAAGTTCGAAAACGTTGTCGACAAGACGACATAGCAAAAGGATCAGTAATGGGCATTGTAGTTGTGTTGGTTGCATTCTAACACATATGGTTATCCTACTTTTTAGGAGAAAATTGGAAAAAAAAATTGGAGAAGAGGACATGGACTTTCCTATTCTTGACACCAAAACGATTTCTATAACTACCGATGAATTCTCACACAGAAACTCTCTAGAAAGAGGAGGTTTAGACCATCTTACAAGGTCTGTTATATAACGTATACACCACATTCTTCTTTTATAATTCTTGATTATATCATAGTTTATTTGCTTGTATTGCAGGGTAGGTTAGTGGAAGGACAAGAGATAGCGGTGAAGAGACTCTGTACTAACTCAGGACAAGGAGTGGAAGAATTCAAGAACGAAGTCAAACTAATCGCTTCAACATCGTAACCTCGTGAGGCTATTAGGATGTTAGGGGAACAACGTATGTTGATCTATTAGTATATGCCTAACAAAAGCTTAGACTTCTTTATCTTCAGTATGATTTTTCACAAACTCAAATTTTTATGATCTTGTTATAGCTGCTTTTTCATGTAATGACCGTGAAGTTTTTAAATAATAAAGATGAAACCAGAAGTAAAGAATTGGATTGGGAGAACTGGACTGGGAGAAGAGAATGAACATAAGCAATGGGATTGCTCGAGGGATTCTCTATCTTCATCAAGATTCGAGATTGAGGATCATACATGATCTAAAAGCTGGAAATGTTTTACTAGACGTTGATTTGAACCCCAAGATCTCAGATTTTGGATTGGCTAAATCTTTTGGTGGAGATCAAAGTGAATCAGGCACAAACAGAGTAGTAGGAACTTAGTAAGAACTTTTCTCTCTCTCTCTCTCTCTCTCTCTCTCTCTCTCTCACACACACACACACACACACACACACTTTTTAATATTCTGATTTGCTCTGTTTTTGCCATAACTACTTGTAGTGGCTATACACCTCCAGAGTCCAGAGTATGCAATTGATGGACATTTCTGGGTGAAATCTGATGTGTTCAGGTTTAGTGTATTAGCACTTGAGATCATAACTGGCAAGTCGAATCATTTCATCATCCAAATCATGATCTTAACCTTCTAGGACACGTAATTCGACTTTTTTATCATTCTTTTTTTCCATTGGAAACATTTCTTTACCGGGTCAACTTCAACTCTTATATTAGGTGAAGTCATATAAAAATCTCCATATCAAAATCAGTTAGCTTTAAGTGAAGTGTGACTCATGCCTCTTGCAAGCTAAATTAGGTTTTCTACAACTTTCGATGTGGGATTCCTCAAAAAGTTGCTTCCTTTACTATGTTAGGTGTGGAAACTGTGGGTCGAAGACAGAGAAATAAAAGTACTTGAGGAAGAGCTGTTGAAAGAGAGATGTTTTCTTCCAGATATTTTAAGATGTATCTATGTGGCTTTGCTTTGTGTTCAACATAAACCAGAAGACAGACCAAACATGTGTTTAGTTGTCTTGATGCTTGGGAGTGATGGTTCTCTCCCTCACCCAAAACAGCCCGGTTTCTTCGCCAGCCGGAACGTTCCAGATGTTTCCTCATCTTTAAGCTTACCTTCACTAAATGAAGTTTCCATCACAATGTTGCTGGGTCGGTAGAAAAATATAGACCATGTGATGTGATGTGGTGTGATGTGTCACGAAGAAGAAACTATTAAAACATAAATAATGTTACAAACCATAGACTATACAAGGTTTATCTTGGCTCTATTACACTCATAATTTGTAAATTATTGGAGGGGATCTCGAGATTAATCGATAAAGTGTCTAAAAACAAGAGATTTCGTTCATTGAAAAACCCGGGCTACTTCGAATTAAGAAGCAACATTTCACTACTCAACATCAGAACAACCACTGATATGTTTGGTCTGTCTTTAGGATCTTACTGTATACATAACAAACCGATGTGTATCGCTCTCAACACTTCAGAAATATCTCCACACGACTCCTTGAAAGTTTCATCTATTAGCTCACATGTTTTACTTTCTGTGTAAAGTCTTCAGGCCTCAAGAATTTAATTATGTGTACTTTAAGCTTGATTAGTAGAAGAAGATGAAGATGAGTTAATATGTATTGCTGCTCCCAATGTACTTACGTGTCCAAGAAGGTTAAATTATGTAACTCATCCAGAAGTAAATTTTCTTCGTTAACAGTATGCATAGACTGATATCTTTGACGAATTGAGTTTCCTCTTAGTCTTGATGCATGTTTCAATCATGTAATGAACACTTCAGGGGCACATTTTAATGGTAAGGAATCTTAAGCCGTTTCTCCAATTCATTCATACTTATTCAATCTCAGCTACTTTTTTTAATAGTAATATACTTCTATTTTTCTGTTTGAACGAAGGGTATGTGACCTCCAGGAATGAGAAACGATAAGTATTTTATGATTTTCTCATACAAGTTTTCAAATCGATTGAAGATGAGAAAAAATAGCGTCTTTGTGTATAAAATTCAAAAAAGATTTGACTTTGCTATTTTTTGTTATTGCTTTCGTGTGTACTGATTAGATTACAGAAGTTTCGTCTTCTTGTGAGTGAAAGTAGGAAACATGGATACAAAAGAAAGAGAAGATGCAGGAAGTATGAGTACGAGGAGAGATATTGGTAAAAAGGAAGCTTTGAGACTATCCACATTCAAGACTTAAAGGAACATGATCGGAACAGGTCTTAAAACACGTCAAGTTATGAAAAGCCTCAGAGTCACATATGTTGATTGATCAGAACTATATAGTGAGAAAAAAACTTCCGTTCATATTTGAGTGTATAAATAGCACATATATACAAAACTTTTTTTTAAATAAGAAAGTTCAAGTATCACGATCTAAACTTTCAGTTCTTATAATTTTTGGTTAAAAATTCTCCATGCCCGTGCGGATGCACGGACGAACACCTAGTAACTTATTGTTTACGAACAATTTCTCATATTATAATTTGAACAGATAAGCGCATACATAGTAGAACAAAAACCAGAAAAATAAGAGGACACACTTTTATTAGTAATATGAAAAACATCCATCCACACTTAAAAACCATAACGAAGTAGAAGAAAAACATCACGGTTTGGTTTTTCGCTATATCGGCAAATTTAAGAAACCAGCTTAAAAATTCGACATTAAGCACGCTTCAATACTACCATGAAGATGACGGCAACCGCTAATGCAAAGAGAGAACGAGGGTCGGTGAACAAAGTCTGCTTCTTGTCTTTCCCATCCTCTGTAACTGATCCTGTCCCAAACAAGCCCCCAAAGTAGGATGAGATATTTTCCATCACCCGAACAGCTTTTAGCTTCATGTCTTGCAGAATCTCTAAGAGTTCCTTTGGCTTTTCTTCACATTTTTCAATCTCAGTCGTGCTGGAATTTTCAGATTGGTCATCATCGCAAGAAACAACTGGAAATGCGAAAAGTTTTTGTTAGAGTTTAAAGGATTTATGCTACTAGTTATGTGAATAGTTTTATCTACCGGTGTTTTTAGTATTGAGGAATTTCATGAGATCCTTGTTTTCCATAACAGCATCCCATACTTTTGGATCAGAAGCAATGGAAGCAACAACAGTCTGTGAAAAAGAGAAACAATCATATTCTTTTAATCTTTTGTATTGCAAATTTACTAGTGAAGCTATCAACAGAAATCAAAATGGCTAAAGCAATATATACCTGTGCAGCTGTGTTTTCACTGAGAAAAGCAAATGCTTGAAGAGCAACTTGTGGAACAGCTGATTCAACAACTCTGTTCTCAGATGATTGAAAACTTGAGAGCATTTTAGAAACAGAACCACCTTCCTTTGATCCTTCTATGGCAGGGGACGACTTTGAAGATGACAGATACACCCTAAACGAGGTTGGATAATCAAAAATCAAACCAAAATGTTTCAAAGTTAAAAGATTTTTCTTCTCTTTTGTTCCTGCATCTCAAACACACAAATTCTTCGACTTTCTTGAATTAAAATCTCAAATTGAGCACCTTTTAACAACACGATAAAGAGGATAAAACCTAAGCCTAGCGCATAAAATTAGATTAATCGATTAAACTTCACACCCATAATTCAAGTTTGTGAGTCAGAATTAGCAAATAACTTACATCGCCTCCTTAAGATCTTCGGTTGCTTCCTTCGCCTCCTCGAGAGACGGTGGTTTGCTGAAAACAACCCTAGGAATCGGATCCTCTTCGGCAAATTCCCAATCATCCCAAACCGGCCTCTGCATGATCATCGCGTCTTCATCGGCGGAAGGATGAACCACAGATGATATTGAGGCCGAAGCTGGCTTCGACGCGGCGGCGGTGGCGTTTTTCACCCTAAACTGCTCAGTCGCCGGAGCGAATCCAGATCCTCCCCTGAAACCTCCTTTCGCGACACCGATTCCAGCAACCTTCGCCGCCGCCGTCGCCATAGCCCTTCCTCCTCCCATGGTTCGAAGCTTTGATCGCAGACGATTGATGAGATTATTCTCTCGATTTTAAGAGATTAGGGTTCTGTGTTGTTGCGATTTCGATGAAGATAATGATGATTTGATTTAAAGAAAGAGAATATCTTATCCACGAAGTTAAATGACGTCAGCATAGAAATGGCCGACTATTAATATTAATTAATTAATTATCGTAATTAGACCCATAATCGCGAGGTTAACTTGTCCAAGTCATTTCTATTAACGAATGATTACGAATATGTTTGTTTCCTTCAACACCAGATTCGCCTCATCATAATTTCTCGATTTTATTCAGTGAATATCTATTACTGCTCCAGAAAATTTAAAATAAAAAGACTTTTGTGCTGAGTTTTTTTTCAGAATTTCAAATTTCATTTCGTGATTTTCCGTTACGATCACCAAATGTTTTTGTTACGGTATTAAATCTAAATAGTATGAATCGGAATATTACATTCTTAAATATAAATATTTTATAGCTGAAAATATATATATATATGTGTGTGTATGTGTGTTTTATCTTGTTGTAAAAAATTATCTGTTTTAGGTGTTATCGATGCCTAAAAACTGATAGTAGTAATCCGATTATTAATCAAATTAGAACATATTTAACATTATTGCTGCTATATGGCAAACTAGTCAATTTTTGGGTTAATTTGCCAAATGGAAAAAAAAACTTTATTTAATCTTATGATCATCACATATTTTCATTTAAAAAAAATAAATTCAAATGAATAATTTGTCTATTTTACCTTACGTTTTGTCTCAAATTGTTTTTTTAAAATATCTTTATCTTTTAAACTTTAAATAGATCCATAGACTTATATATATATATATATATATATTGAAATAAAATTGTAATAACATCAAAAAAACGTTTTTTTTTTCTTATCTTACGTATTTTGAATTTTTCAAAACAAATATATATTTTGCAAATTGACGTAAATCATTATAACATATACGAAATAGTATATGAGTATTCATACTAGTTTTATATAGTCTGGAGAGCCAATTTAACGTAGAACATAAAAATAATTAACTTTCATATAAACCATAACAAGTTAATTAAAAGTTGTAAGTGGTTACTACATAAATAAATAAATGTAAAACTTATACTAATTCCACGATTTCGAAACCAAAGTAAAATTTTTTTAAATAAAACAATAAATAGAAATACTATTTGTATATATAGCACGACGAGAGAATATTTTTTTATAGTCATACTATTTTCTGTGTGCCTATAAATTCCACAAATAACCAATTATAAAGAGAGAAAAGAAATAGAAATTTATCCATATATAAGTGATAACTAGACAAATCTCAAGAAAAAAAGAAACTTAATATACATAATAGGTAAATGAACATATAAACGAAAGTGAATGTGAAAATTAATGTTTTAATGGGACTATATCTAATTATAATGGAAAAAAATATTTGTAGTATAACGAATAATTTAGAGAATGATGAATTAAATTATTGAGATTCATCATATTATTCGAAACTTTAGAAAAAGAAAAAAATATTTTGGAAAAGGGTATATAGTAAAAAAATTAAGATGAAAAGGAAAAAAACGGTAATGTGATACGTAAAAATGAGTATCACAAGACAAAATTTTGAGAGAGTGTTTAATAAAAAAAACTAAATTCAAAAGAAAAAATTAATATGATATGAAAAAAATAATCACACTATTAGCCGTAGACAGATTATGTGGCGTGTGTTGTTCAAAAAAACACATGTGGCTCTAGGGATATAATGGATATTAATACACATTATACACCCTGGTTTTTTTTGGATGGCCATTTACCTAATATATGTTTTTTGCCATCCCATATAATTTTCCTTAATTTTTATTGATAATGACAAAAACATAAACAAAAATAAAATAATACTATGTTATATGAACAAAAAGAACGGCTTGTGCGAAATCAAGATCAACATCTTTTTCCTTATTTTTTTTATTGTTTGTAATGTGACGGTTTTATGCAATCAAGAATTTCAAGATACAACCGCACCATTGACTATCTCGCATTACTCGAAATAAAAGCTAACTAATCTAATAAAGTGTTGTACTCTCAAATATAGAAAAATAAAATAGAAAACACATGAGGAAAATTGTTATCTTTTTTCCTTTGATCGATTTATATGTGTGTATTAAATGAGAATGAGATGAATGTTATATTATATAGCCTTATGCTTAAAAACAGAAAAAGTTTCGCTCTCCCCCTAAGGCAATAAGTTTGCAACTTGATCACTACCTTTACATTAGGGTTTTTTTTGCAAAATCAAATCTCAAAATCTCTTGCATTTTCAAGTAAATCGAAAGAATCAAACTTTGGCTATGGATTCTGAAAGGGAGCTCTAGAAACAACTTTAAAATCTCAAAATCAGAGGAGGTTTACAACCTTGGTCAGTGAATGACGAAGTTCAAGAGTAGTTTGAGAAGGATAATACGTTATACGCAGTGGCAAAGGGGATCTACTCCAAGCATCAAAACTCCACAGGAATCAAGAAGACTATGCCAAAAGCATGGCTGATGGATGAGGCAATAGAGAGCCAAGTGAATGATGATGGGACAATCAACTTTTACTCCCAATTGAAGCATCAAATGTTATCGGTTTTAGAGAAGGCTCCCTATACCTTCAAGGGGGGGGGGGGGGGGGGGGGGGGGGTAGTGATAGATAAATGGGAGAATAAAGAATTTCAAGATTATTTAAAGAAGATACTATTCTGGATTAAGATTTTGATCTTTCAAATGATTACACGAGGGTTAACATAATCAAGAACATTAAATCAAATCTGGGCAAGGAAGATGGAGTGCGTATTCTGGGTCCGGCAGCTAATAAACCAACTCTAGTATGGGTGAAGGCTCTCTTTGATATAGATGAGAATATTTCACTAGCAAGAAGTGTAGAAGTGATTAAAGGAAGGCCAATGATAAATCTGAAATTCAGAAATGACAAACTGGAGAAGTTATGTACTATGTGTGGCAGCTTAAGGCATGAAGTAGAACTGTGTCCAAAAAGACAATCAAACATTAGCCCAGTGGAGAAATACCTTCAAATTGGCAATATGGAACAAGCTCAGTAGATCATAAGGAATGAAAATGCATGGGCAATGGTGTTAAAGGCACATGGAAAAAGATGCAGTCTTGGCAATAGGGGAATCAAGTTCTGGAACAGAAGCATAGGTGGAAAGTAAAAGAAAAGCAGATGATAGCCTGGAGGAGGAGTCTAGCCAATTGGTAACAAAACAAAGAATCCACAAAGAAGGAACCAAACAAGGGAGGGTGGATACCTTTAAACCACCCACCCAACCGTGAAGCTTCTCCATTGGAATTGTCATGGCCTAAGGAAACCCTTGACAATTCCATTTTTGAAGGAGATCAGGAGAAGAAGTCATCTTGAAATCATGTTCCCCATAAAAACTAAGAACTTAGACTCTTTTGTACTAAATCTAGGTAGAGAACTGGATTATAATAACTTTTTGTAATATCCCTAGAAGGAGTAAGCGGGGGATTAGCAATATTTTGGGAAGAGGGAATCCAAATATCTTTTTTAGGAACTCTCTCCATGTATATAACAAATATCTTGCTTTTTAGTAATAAATAAGACTTCGTTTAAGCTATGTTTATGGTTGCCCTAAAAAATATAAAAGAAATAGACAATGGAAAAAATGATAAAACATGAGGAGGAAGATGCTTGTTAGGGGAAGGCAAGGCTCATTATTGGTGACTTGAATGATATCATAAACAACAACAAAAAAGTGGTGGGGCTCTCAGAGCTGAGAATTCTTTATGGATTTCAGGGAGTTTATCAGTTGTCTTGGTATGCAGGATATACCTACATATGGAGGGTATTATACATGGATGGTAAACAGGCGTAACTATAACATCAAGTCAAGGATAGATAGGGCATTGACTAATATTTTATGGCTTGATCATTTTCCAAAATCTAATGTCAAATTACTTCTTTGGAAAAGCTCAGATCATAGGTCACTTTTGCTAAACATAGATGGTGCAGGATGGCACGGAATGAAGTTGTTTAGATATGAAAATAGATGGAGACTGAAGCCACAAGTACACAAACAAGTTCAAAGATTTTGGACATAGGAGTGCCCAAGACTGCCCCTAGAATACTTTGTAACAACTTTAAAAAAATGCAGACATGCATTATATCAATGGAAAGCCAAATTAGCAAATAACTCTAAGAAGTGCATTCGGGAGCTTACAAGACAATATTCAAAGGGCCTACAATGGACAATATTTTGATTTTGATTACATTAATTTGTTAAGGAAGAAATTGGCTCTTAAGTATAGGAAAGAAGAAGAATACTGGAAAACTAAGAGAAGGGTGCAGTGGCTTCAATTGGGTGACAAAAACACCAACTTCTTCCATGCAAAAACAAAGCAATGAAGACATAAGAATAAGATTCTTGCACTCATGGATGAAGATGGTGTTATAAAGCACGTAGAGAAAGATATAAGATGGATTGTACACGATTACTTTACAAATCTATTTTTAGCCTCAGGAACATAGGACAACTCCTTAACCCCCAAGATTGATAGAATACATTCCAAGGTAACTGATAAAATAAATACTAGCATCACCAAACCAAAAATAGACGAGAAGGTCTATAGGGCTTTATGCTCTATGAATGCAGACAAAGCACTGGCCCAGATGGATTAACTACTGGTTTCTTCAAGCATCATTGGAAAGTTATTGGCCATGGTGTGCTCCAATTCATTAAACTCTTCTCTGAAACAGGTTATCCAGAACCAGAGATTAATAGAACCCATATATGTCTACTTCCTAAGGTGGATAATCCTATTACAGTCAAAGATTTTATACCGACTAGCATCTGTAACATAGCGTATAAGTTAATATCTAAGGTCTTGGCTGAAAGAATGAAACCATGGATGCATAGAATAATTTCTCTCAATCAATCTGCACTCATCCCAAACAGGTTAATCTTTGACAATGTTTTGATAACTCATGAGATTATGCATTCTCTAACTAGTAGGGAAAGGAAAAAGAAATTTATGGCATTAAAGTTGGATATAATTAAAGCCTTCCATAAATATTGGAATTTTTTGGAGTACATAATGAAAGCTTTAAGGGTTTGGAAATACTTTCTGTAACTGGATCATGACTTGTATTAAAACAACATCCTTAGATGTATTAGTGAATGGAATACCAACTGAGTTTAATGTGCCGCATAGGGGTATTAGACAAGGAGATTCGTTATATCCTTGTATCTCATATTCGCTAAAGGTCTCTCTAATATGCTAAATCAGTTGTATTCAAGAAAAATGCATGGATTGAATGCTAGTAGAGGGGGGGGGGGGTCTACAATTTCACNTTTGCAGATGATTCACTAATATTCTATGAGGCAAAAGAGCAGAAATGTGAGGCTTTAATGGAGGCTATGGATATATATGGAAGGCTTTCATATCAGATGGTGAATTATCAAAAGTTCTCAATGATATTTGCAAAAAAAATCCTCTAGAAGTGTAGGATAAACTGAAAGGATTAACAAAATTGTAAAAACCATGGGTTTTAGTAAGTATTTAGGCCTACCAGAGTTGATAGAGAGAAACTTCACATCTTCATTTGTTTATTTGAGACAGAGAATAGAACTAAAGCTAAAGAGTTGGTTCACTAAATTGATGTCACCTGCAAGAAATGAAGTATTATTAAAGTCAGTGATTACAGCGTTGCGAACTTATGCTATGACATGTTTTATGCTGCCAAAAAATCATTTCTAAGATGTCTCAATCTGTATGCAAATTTTTGTGGGCTAACAGTGAAGGAAGGAATATGATACACTGGATAGCGTGGGCAACATTAACCACGACAAATAAGGCAGGGGGTCTAGGATTCAGAGATCTCAAAGCATTTAACAAAGCCTTTTTTGTAAAACTAGTCTGAAAAATGGTCAGCATCCCCTATTACTATTGGCTAAAGTGTTTCGAGCTAAATACTTCCCATGCCAATCTATCTTTGAAGCCTCAATGGAAAAATGACCTCTTCTGCCTGGAAAGGCATAATTGGC
The DNA here is from genome assembly GCA_900406275.1 of Anastatica hierochuntica. Classification (NCBI taxonomy): domain Eukaryota; kingdom Viridiplantae; phylum Streptophyta; class Magnoliopsida; order Brassicales; family Brassicaceae; genus Anastatica; species Anastatica hierochuntica. The sequence continues at coordinate 12,086 of OVAN01001323.1, forward strand.
TGCAAGATCAGCCAGACTTCTTCCAGGTATAAACGCACCATCACTTGACTTCTCAAATGTAATAGATACAAGTTCTATGCAATGAAATCAATATATATTAAGAGAGGTAATGCACCTGGAGGACATTCAAAATATTCTTAGAGTTAGACCAAGTCTAACTAGGAATATAGATAAGATAGAATGGATGCACTCAATGAATGGGAGGTACAGAGTGAAGTCTGGTTACCATCTTATTAAAGATAGAGATAACAAAAACATTGCAAATAGGAGAATTGATTTCAACAAGCTGTGGAAAATGAACATCCCACTTAAGATTAGACATTTTGGTGGAAAGTGGTGCATAATGGTTTACCAGTGGAAGAGCAGTTTAGGAAAAGAATGATAAAGCTGGATCTTTTATGTCAGTTATGTGGAGAAGAGCTAGAGAATGTTAATATTTATTAAATGTACAATAGCTCAAGAAGTATGGCATGTGTCACCTATGCAATGTTTTGAAGAAGCAAATGGAAAGAATATGACACTAGAAGAGATGGTGCAAGATAAATGTTATCATTTAACCCTTTTTATAGAGTGTGGAATTTGGAAGGTTAGTAATGACCTCATATTTCAGAACCATCGACAGCCAATTCCTTTCGTAATCATGAAAACAATCAAAGATATGAATGTATGGGTTGAAGATAATGCTAAGATCTAACAAATGGAACCACTAGTGGAATAGAGAGTCAACAGAACAGATCAAGTTGAGATTCCTAATGACTTCTGCAAGTGTTTTCTTGATTCATCATGGAAATATGCAGATGAAAGGGCAGGTATAAGTTGGATCTTGTTTAATGGTGCATGGACAAATTAGCTCAAGGTAGATCATCAATCGATCCAGACACAGCCCCCATGAAAGCAAACGCTTATGCAGTAAGGGAAGTGGTGATGTAGATGAACATATTAGGGTACAACAAAGTGGCTTTCCACGATAATAATATGATGTTATACTCATGTTTTGCGAGGAAGCAAGAAGTTGCTACATCCTCTCAGTCCACATTGCAAGGTATTTCACCACACATTGGTGATATAAGGAGGTTTACTAACAAATTCAACAAGTAACTCTTCAAGTTCATAAGAAGAAAAGCCAATGGCGAGGCATACAAACTTGCAAAAATAGCTGCGATGAATCATTTTAACTACACAATTAGCTGGGGGCAATGGGTGATAAAGTTGATGTAACAAGTAGAAAGTTTTTGGTTCCCTTGTACAAGATACATGTTATTCCCAGTTAATGAATTAAATGTCATGGCAAAAAAATAGCCTTATGCCCAACACCAAATAGCGCAATAACGCTTCAATACAAACACGTTTTATAGTGGAATTTTCTCAAGACCAAAAAGATTGATGCACTTTGGTGATATAGGTAGCCAAATTAATCCTTTTAGACTCTCCTCATAGCCACTCTATCTCCATAAATCTGAGTCTCACACTCACCCCCACTTATAGAGTGAAACGCCCTCGTTGTGCACCAGGATCGTCACCCCCAATGGTGTGAGTTTCTGACCCCACACTCATCTGGGTTCGACTTTGATAACAAATTGTAACACCCCTCATACACCCCTACATGTGCCCACCCTGTCCAACAGCCGGGAGCGCTACCTCGAGGAGGCTTTAAAGTCATGATTTAATATCCATGCAATAACCACGTGATCTTTCCCTGTTTTTTATCCTCACTCGCACGATTCCGAAAACTCACTTCTCCAAAGGTCACTCATCTTAGTAACGCTAGCACAAACATGCTTAACTGTGAAGTTCTCTCACAACAAGTGACTGAAAAGATATGTGCATTTTTGTGACATATGTAGCCAAATTAGTCCTTTTAAACTCTCCTCATAACCACTTTTCTCCATATATCGGGGTCTCGCACTCACCCCGACTTATAGAGCGCAACGCCCTCATTGCGCACCAGGATCATCACCCCCGATGGTGTGAGTCTCTGACTCCACACTCATCTGGATTTGAATCAGATACGAAATGGTAACACCCTCGTATGTCCCTCCCGTGTGCCATGGCACCTTTTCTGAACCCGCATGCCTACCCAGTTCGAAGACCGGGAATGCTACGTCGAGAAGGTTTTAAAGTCATGATTTATTGTCCCTGCAACCACCACGTGATATTTTCCGTGTCTTTTCTCACTCGTACGATTCTGAAAACTCACTTCCCGAAATATCACCCATCCTAGTTGCGCTCCAGTACAAACACGCTTAACTGTGGAGTTCTCTCAGGATAAGTGATCGAAAAGATAAGTGCATTTTGGTAACATAGATAGCCAAATCAATCCTTCAAAACTCTCATCATAACGACTTTGTCTCCATACACCGGGATCTCACAAAATGTTTACTTTAAATGAAAGCTATTGAAGCTATTGTGTTCTACTTGAATTTCATAATTTTGGGTTCTTTTTATATTGGTGCTACTTCCTTGTTCATAATTTTAATTCTTTAAACTCTTAATTATATGCAAAATGTATCATCTTTCACATTTTTTATTTGCCACAACTTACTTTTTCTTTAATGTAATAACCAATTAAATAATAAAGTTAATGGAATTAAAAATTTTACTGGCAAAAATTGTTGTTACTTGGTCATTCACTAATACTAAAATCATATATAAATTGAAATAAATCATTGTGACAACTCATCTTTTGTGATAATAGAGGACATGATGAATATCTATTATATGTAGCATATATTCTATTTGAAGAAGAAATAAAGTTTCGAGAATCCATTGTGTATGAATCGATGTATTTGCTCATATGAGTTCTTGCATATCTCATATTTTGATAATTCTTGCTTTATTGTTCATTATTTGTAAACCATAATCCTACTTTTTTTGAAAATTTTGTTCACTTGACAAAAACAAATTTCTGCACATAGAAGGTGATAATGGTGGGTCTGGTACATACAATCCAGGTCCTGTAAAATTGTAATGGGCCTAAAAAAGTCATCAAGCCCAATAAAAAAGGTCAACAAGGCGTGAGAAAGAGTCAGAAAAACACACTAAAATTCCAATGAATAGAAAGGCCTCGGCCCAGAAAAGAGCTCGGTGACGATGCAGTATTTAGTGCTCTTCACATCGACATTACTTCTACATTAAATACACATCCAATCCTCATGCATGCGAGCCACGCAGAGTGAATGTCTTCTCTTTGGCGACATTGAAAACCTTTACATGAAGGACACACAGAGCTAGGAACCTAGCTTGACGCGTGAAATCTAGCTCAGAAAATTCATAAGTACTTGAGATTACCATAGCAACCAAGTCCCTATAGATAGCAGATGAGGTTCATTAGAAAAGGAAATCAGAAACTAGAGAGAGAAAGCTCTTGTTAAATTTGTTGTAGAGAGAGAAATAGCTTCCGAGCTTTTAGTTCTAATAAACATCATTTTAAAGCCTCTGTCCAATGTCGAGCATCAAATCACTGAATCTTCTGTGACTACTTTATTTAACGAGGATTTCGACATCGGTTAATTGAACATAAGTTCATAAAAACAACTCATCGGGTAAAAGCAAGACCGAACTTAAAAATACACCCACATTTAAGATTGGCAAATTCATCAAACTCAAAGTTCAAAGAAATTAAGCTCGACAAGCAGCCAGAGACCAAGCTTGAGTTTGATTGAGTAACTTAGTCAACGTCTAAGTTAAAATTCATGTCGACCAAAAGTCAAGGAGTTAAGTCAAAAGGAATTCCCATTTCGAACCCTCTGTTCAACAGTTGGCGCCGTCTGTGGGGATCACTACAGGAAAGTTCCAACACGCACAAAGTAACCTTGGAAGATATATTGGACAAGAAAAATGGCTACATCAATGAATACCGTATTAGAAGCAGCTGCATCAATTAGCACAACAAGAAACTCACCTAAAGCTATGACCGAGATCAATCCCCTTGCCAACATGATGACCTTGACAAGTGTTTTCGGTAATCACCAAGTCAGTGCAAGCGCCCAGTGGGAATTCAAGAAAATGTGTTGCCAACTTTAACCATACCGAGCCTCGAGGCCACACTCCAAGCATTAATGAGCAAAGTAAATAAATTGGCCAACCAAATCAATTCTCGATTCGAGGCTTTCGAGGCTTTATCAGCACCAATTAGAAGCCCTGAAGTTATGCATGACCTTCAAGAAGAACCGTCTCGGCCAACCGAGAAGCTCCTTAGCCAACTTCAGCGAAACCTGTTTAGGACCCCCTCATCATAACAAGGCCTCATCCCGAACCACGTCTCGCCATTGTCATCACCTCGTGCAAATGCAGGACATCCTCTTACAACAATCCCACTACCAAGACCAGTAATCGAAAATGAAAAAGATAGAGAGATCGAACTCATGAAGATAAGGCTTTAAGAAATGAACACGAAAATGCATAAAGCAATATTTGCGGCACCAGAAATAGACTGAGTCTTGAGAGAAACTCAAAGTGAGTCCTTCATTGAATGAGTTAGGAAGTTCCCTCTCTGAAACCCTGGCCAGCTGGCGCTCCCAAAATTTGAAGGAATTTCCGATTTGAGCCAATATTTAACCACCTTTGGCATATCGATGAGGCGAGCAAGGCTGACTCCATAAGAGTATGACGTCATATATTGCCAGCACTTTGTGGAAAACTTAGAAAGAGAAGCGCTCCAATGGTTCTCGGGTCTAAAATCGAACTTCGTCGACAGTTTCCAGCAGTTACCCACAACCTTTCTCAAACATTATTCAGTGTTCAAAAGAAAACATCCATATTCTAGAGATAGACAGTGGAAAAAAATCTCAGAAATCCGAGTGACAAAAACATATATAACCATTCTTTTAGAAGAAAACTGACATCGTCTTGTTCATGGAAGAGAGGAACCAAAAGTGTATTTGGTACCTCAAAACCCTCATTTGAAAAGCATGAAGTACCATTGTTGGACTTGAAGAGAGACCCCAGATCTATAATTGCTTCACGTTGTCCTTCGTCTACCACACTTCCTATTATGAAAATTGAATGAAACCCCTCTCTCAGAAATTTTTATTTATTGTTATTAGAGTGTTAGGACATGATAAAGTGAGAGAGCATACCGGAAGGTGAGAATGAAAGAGAGAGATGACAGAGGTAGAGAAATCACTTGCAAATCGCATCGAGAAATAGGGCTTCAGAGAAGTCGGAGGAATTGGAAGTGTGCAGTACGATTAGGAAGGGAAATGAATCATTAGCTTTTGAGAATTACAATTTTATTTTTAAAACTGATTAGAACGTGTTATTTTCGTCCATGCTAATGTGGCACAATTTAAAACCATCATAATATGCTTAGGTGGACACTCTAGAAAGCTGGAGATAGTCCCTTTTAATTAGTTAGATTAAGTGTTATATCCGCGCTACGCGCGGATTTGTTATTTATACTTATATTTTTTAAGAGAAATGTTTTTAATATTTTACGCGAGAAAATTATACTAAATGTTATTTCTTTGGTTTTAATGTTAAGCAGACTGTACTAAATGTTTGTAAATAATGCATCCTAATGTCGAACATTAATTTTGTTTTGTTTTGCTTATTGTAGTGATCAAAAATGGTGATTATTAAAATTCGATTTGTAATTTTATGACCTAAAAATATTCAAAACTTCTATTCTATTGGTTGTGTTATGTAATTTAAGTTTGCCTTATAGTAAAGGAAGATAAGTTACATTGTTCTAACGCGAGTCAGGCATGACATTTAAATTTGTAGGTGTTCTTTTTATAGGGTCAATATAACTATTTTTGAGACTTTTTGATTCTTAAAAATTATAATCATGTTTCATAATCCATAGAAGAACAATCTAAAATACAACCAAAAATAATGAAACCAAGATATTATGACTACACCTGATTCAAGCTTGTAAGAGACTACTTGAGATCTCTCTTCTCAATTCAACCTTAGCATGTTAGTTTACTCCTTGCACAGTTGCATCTTTAAAGAATGTCAAAGATGTAGTTGCTACTCATTTTTTTTGAAATTCCAGCAAAGAGATTTATAAGGTAACAAATCAGAACAGCGCGTAGTTCATCAAAATTATTGATCTCCATAGAGATACAAACCAAGGTAGAAAGAAGAAAACAATACATGGTTCATTAGAGAAACATGAATTGTTTAGGAAATTGCTTCATTAGAGCGGAAACACCACCCCATACCACATGCCATAGAAGAAGAGCTTCATGTCGCATCCACAAAACAGAGGATCCCCGAGAGTTGCTCTGTTTTTGGTGGCCGCTTTTGCGAGCTTCTCTGTGGTCTTGGTAGTAAAGATTGAGTTACTTGCCATTGTCTTGCATCGATGGAGGCCTTAGTGAGCAGCTCTTCAAACATAGATGGTAAGAGAAAGTTCTTATAATGACACTTATCCACATGAGCCTTAACAATATTAGCATATTCATCTCACCTCCCCCCGTTTTGGCATATGAACAAAAAAAATAATATATCAAGATTAATAGTAAATACAAAGGGAATATATTAAAATTTGAAACCTGGAGTACCCTAGAAAGATCACCTCTTTATACACCATATCACATTGTAATCCACTTTTCCCTTAGGAAATATAGATACATTTCAAGTTCTGAATTGTTGATATCACTTTCCCTATGTAGGATAAAGCTCACGTTTAATGGCCACTAAGTTTAGCTTTTCACACAATTCAAGCCAAAACTACGTGTATAGTACGAAAAATAGCAAACCTAATAAACATCTCAAATGACTCTATGGAAATGCATCAAAATAAAAATGAAAATTTTGCTTATGATGTGAAGAATTTTCTTCTTACATCCTTTGCGCAAATTTCCCATTGTGAAAGCTTTGGCTTACAACAATTGAATGAAACTGATTAAAGCGTAAGAGACTTAATGTGTTTCTCATCTTTGAGGAGAGCATAACCAAGAACTTTACATATCTATATGACTACATCCTTCGTAGATCTACAATCAAACATAGAGATTTAAATCTATAGAATATATGATTATATATATTTATTTGGTTTACCTTCATGCAAAGTTCGACTAACATCAGGCAACCAAGGTTGAATCAATACACCGACGATTCAACATGTCTTTCTTTTCTTTTCTTCTTCCTCTTCAATTGCAGCACCATCCTCTTCCTCCTCTTCTACATATATCTCCTCTTCTATCTCTTCGATTTACTTTTTTCTCATATAAAAATATCCAAAAAAACCCCAAAATACAAATTAGAAAAACAATAAAGTGAACTTCATCGATGATGTTTCCATTATTGACTGGGATCTAACAAAGACGAAACCAGTTTGATAAACCAAATTCCACCTACCAAGAACTAAAAAAGATAGTGAATTATGTGTTCTTTTTTTACCGAAAGTATAATATCTAAGATATGTCAGTTTTTTCCTTGGATTCACATAACTCCATTTAGTGGCTGCTACAAAATTACAATGCAAGATTTGTTCAAAAGTACTATCATCAGCATGAGCATTTACTTAGAAATGCGAAACTGAAGAGAGTTTTTTATACCTGAAGTCACATGGCAGAGGCCGAGCGAGATGGTGATGCTTTTCGTAGACAATAGGGTGGTTTTGGAGGTACGGTGTGGTTTTGGTCAGATCACTCAATGATTCATCGCTTTTATTGTCTGACCAAGGAAAAAAATTTATTGGAATTTTTTCTACCTCCTTTTGGAGTTTCAATATGTAAACAGATTAGTTTGTTAATTTTCATATCTAAGCCAAAAATATAATGGTGAAATATCAATTTAATATACGATGAATACATACTATCAATTTAAGAATGAAATCAATAGTTTCAGAGACTTCAATAGAGACAAAACCTATATCCAAAGTCACCTACTTTGACATTCTAGTTGGCTTAAAAACAGTGAAATTTTTCCTTAGCTCCCTCATGCACCATGAGCACTTGCATATTTTTTTTAATGTTCAGACCACAATAACAAAAACGGATCATGAGATTATAGTAATTAGATTACCTCCACATTATTTTTCTTTTGTTGAGCAGAAAACAATTCTCTTTCGTTTGCATAAACCTATAAGGCACATCATAAAATTTTGGCTTGAGAAATGAATAGAAATCTTAAAGGACTGCCATTCATTAAACTACATGATTTTTGGTAAGGTTGCTTTGTCTATGATAAATGTTGTTCCTTTTTCTTATTCATCTTTCTCTGCTTTGAGGCAGATTTGAGTGGAATCAAAATCATGAGAAAAAAAATAAAATGCTAATTAAAAATCAGAAATTTTTCAATACTACAAACTTCAATAATAACATGGTCGATGTTGTGCTTCGTGTCACATTTAAGATTTACTATTAAATAGAATGGAAAGAAACATGGAAAAGGATAGAAACAAAAAGAAACAAAGATGTGCAAGCAACTCAATATTAGTATAATGATCAATGAATCCTAATTAACAAACATATGCAAGAATACTCCAAACTCTTTTGAGGTTTTAAATTAGTTACTAATCAACATGTTTTCACCATAATTACCATTTGTGTAAATGTTACCAAGAACTCTACAGAAATCATGTATAAAATACAACCGTATATGTGAATAGCTTATATTCAACACATACATATGAATGTAAGTAATATTTTTAACAAAGATATGTGTGGAGGTGCTAGAGACTATCTAACATCTAAGTTGTGTAGTATTGATTCATTGAAAGATCAGTGTATAGTAATGTATAGTTCAATTTCTCAGATTTTTGAAACATATTAGAAGGGAAGACGAGTGTGATCGTCCATGAGCTTTTGTTTGAATATATGCAGAGATTTTAACCTCTCATTACGTGTATGCTTACTGGAGTAGCTTCTACATTCTCATCAATCTTGATAATTACCATCAAATTCACTGTCCCTAATCATCACCCTCGATTGATATGGCAGAGAACATTGGATAAATTCCTCTCTTTGAATTTTCTAGGAACAAAGCTTTAGAGCCTAGGGCAATAGGCACAATCCACAAAACCTAATTCAGATCACCAAATGGAATAACATTCCATGATCCTAGACACTAGTAGGAAATATTTCAAAACAGAGAGGAGACTAACCGTAAATCTTTAGCTTGTGACGTTTTGCAAATAAAATTTTCTTTGGAAGCTAATGCATTATTAAGATGTGCATATATTTCTTATCTTACCTCCTCAGAGGAAGATATGATATGGAGTGTGAGAATGAACACCACGAATAGATCCTTCGTGCTCGAACTATGTCAACGTATTCTTAGTTTACATAAACTCTGCAAAAAAAAACCAGATCAACATAAATTGCTCGGTTCATAGGAATATGGGAAAGCGCAAAAGCCAAAATATAATCCAAAGAAATTTAATGGACACCTTAGATCTTTGGAAAATTAGAATTCATATTTAGAAGAGAGAAGAAATAGGGATTCAAGTCCGCTCTTTCGCAATAGATTTAGGCCCTATGATCCTAGCAATATCAAGGACACCATAAAAAAATTATTACAATTGTGATTAATGTTCTTAACCTTTTAATGATCTCTCTCCGAATCCTTTAATGCCTTGATATTCTTTAGCTAGACGATTCTGAATAGCCAGCTTGACGGTAACACCAAGTCCTTTCTACTCTCTAGATGTCTCTTTCGCGATATCATCTCTGATTTTCTTTGGGAGAGACCAAGAGATCCAATCTTTGAAGCTAAAGAATTGGCAGCTCTGACTTCGCCTCCGATTACACGAACGCAAAGACGATCTCGCTCGGATCCAACTTTGGTGACATGGTTATTACATTTGTGTTTCGTTCTTCTTGGTGCGATTTCTGTAAAAAATTTTCTTGGAAGCTGAAACAATTTCTAAATCAAAAATATGGATATACGATATTCGCCTTTCGCATGAAACATGAGATATAGGGAATTTGAGCGTCGGAAAAGTTACATGTCAGAAAGATTTATATTGTTTTTTTTATAAATTATGTGGCATCATATTAGAATAATTTTTTTTTTGCTTATGTGAATAGTCTTTTTTGTCACGAAAAGGCTATTATATTACTCAAACTTGAGGTGTTATAGCAATCCACACCGGAATAGAACAACCAACGAAATAAAAAATAATAGGATGATGTGTAGCTAGACAAGGTAAAAAGTCTGCCTTTGAATTTGAAACTCGTGGAATATAAGATATCTTAAAAAACGGGAAAGCATTCATTGCTCTCTCCAACTCTTATAGTTTCGTCGCAAATTATGGTCACTCATTGGGATTAATTATCATATGAATGACATCTTGACTATCAATCTCAAAAGCTTTAAATAACTTCTTTTAATTAGTTAGATATTAAAATCCTTAGAATGTTATTACAAAAAAATCAATCAAATAATTGACTTTGTCTTTACTCCATTCAACCAAATGAGATATTTGTTGATTTATAAACAATTTAAATCAAAATTAATTTGGGATAAAATTACTTATATGGATTGTAAGCCCATTTCCCAAATTGCAAGTCTCAAATCCCAAATACAATCCATATGTATATGGATTTCTCCTCCGATTATCCAAGTAGGCTAGTTGACTAACGACTTTGGATTTTATTTCTCATTCAAATCTACTCTGATTTTGACGTACGAATATACTATATTATAGTGCTCATCGCAACAATTACATCATCTCCAAAATTCGACCATTTCGATGAATGACTTCGTATGAAATTTCATCGAAAAAATGATCAAATTCACCTCGTCAAAAATGAATTCCAACAGTTATGACTATGAAACGTATAGTTAAATCGAATAAACAATATTCCATAAAAATATAGTATTTAAAATTTTTCAGAAAAAACTGACTCGTAATACTATCAAAATACTTATTCTCAATATATAGTAATTGACTAATTGTTGAGGGTACTTTTCAACTATGTACGTATTTACTAATCAAGACTATGGCCATGTTCGTTTGCCCGACAACAACTAGTTGCAAAAATTAATTTTATGCTCGTGCTACAGTCATTCATTTTTAAAGACAACAATCTATAACCGAAGAGAATTTTGACGATTCAAAACTAAATTATGATTAATTTTTTATATTTTTCAAGAATCATAAAAAACCAAACCTTGAAAATCAAGTTGTAGATTTCTTTTCTCTCTCATCTTCTCGGCTCTCATTTTCTGATCAATTTTCTAAATAATGTTAAGATGAAATGGACCTTAAGTAATTAATAGTCAAGTTGCACTATTGTTGGGCCAAGGGGGTTCTTTTACGAGGTCCATTAGGTGAAGCAAATAATCTCGTCTTCCTTGAAGGGTGAAAAAAGAAAAGATCGAGATGCAGGGAGGTTAGAGTCTGTTATGACTTAGAGCTGAAAGTAACTCATCTATGTTGTTTTGAGGCTATTTTTTCTTTGATTTGTAATCTTCTCTTGAGTGTTCTTTGTGTAGAGAGAGAGAGAGAGGTCTTGTATTCGGCAATGATTCTTCATCGAAGCTAGTGAATTTCCGAAGAATGGTCCCGGCATGAGTAGGTTGTTGTCACCGTGATAGTGGAGGTCGAACATGTAAAATTTTTGTGTGTTCTTCATTTTGCATATGCTGTTATATGTTCTTGCTTCTCTTCTTCAATAATCAACTCAGTCCGTCTCTTTATGTTTTGAAGTTCATATTAGCAGGTTCTTAGTGTGTGAAACTCAGAGGAAACTCAGGCGCTTCCACAGTAATTGGTATCAGAACCCTGGTTAGGGTTATGTAAGGAAGAAGAACTGTTATGATGTTGTCAACAAGAATTGAAGTTGAGAAGTTCAATCGCCTAGGAGACTATATACTATGGAAAGAGAAATGGGTAGCATATATGGACATTTTAGGGATCTCAGATGCATTAGGTAAAGGACCAGCAGTTGCGAAGAAGGAGGAAGAAGATCTGGATGGGGCAAGATTTTTAAAGAGGCTTTTCTAGAAAAAAAAAAAAGAAAGAAGTACAATCATCCTTAGCATTTCAGATGAAGTTCTCAGAAAATCATCAAAGAAAGAAACTACGGTGGGGATGTTTCAGGTACTCAACAAACTTTATATTTGGAAATACGTTGAGGAATAGATTATACCTTAAACAGAAGATTCATGGATTTAAAATCAGCGGAGATGAGTCTATTGATAAAGGTATAGATGAGTTAGATTATTACATATCTTAAGAGGTTGGTTGATGTCTGTTGGGAGGTTACAGACGAAGACCAAACTGTGATAATGTTAATGTAGTTGCCTCGCATGTTTAATGGGATGAAAGATAGCCTAAGATATAACAAGATATCACTGAGTTTGGAAGTTATTCTTTCTGCGATATACTCAAAGAGCTAAAGTCAACAACCGATTTGAAGACTGCAAAGAACATAGGTGATGCTCTAATTTTGAAAGATAAGATTGGTACAAAAGAAAGCCTTAATGGAAGAATCAACCACAAGATAAAGTGGACAAATTTAAGGGAAACCTCAGACCAAGAAACTGTGTTGGTTGTGTGGTGAGTAGGTTATTTTAAAATTCACTGTCCAAGCAGGGGAAATGATCACATGAAGGAAAATATCAACGAGGAGACACTACTTTGGAAAATGAAGATATTAAAGTAGATATGTTGGTAGTAGAAGAAATTATGAATATCTCTGGTGCATATATGGAGTCAAACTGGGTCATAGACACATGTTATTCATATAAGACGACGTGGAAGAAGGAGTGGGTTCTTGAGCTAAATGAATCAGTTAAAGAATTCATTCTTATCAAATAACACAATTTGTGAAGTAAGAGGGATTGGGTCAGTAAAGTTGGTTAATGAGGATGGATCAAGAGTAGTGTTAATTCAAATGAGATTTCTTCCATAAATGAAAAGAAATTTGATCTCATCTGGGACTCTTTAGACTCTAGAATGCAGTTGCGAGTCTAAAAATGGAGTCCTCAAGATCAAGAAGGTTGGAAGAACTATTATAATTTTTAAAAGGCTTGGCACCTTATACTTTCTAGCTGAACGACGAAATCAAAGAGCACCAAAGGCATTCGTTAACAAGGTGCAGATGAAACTCCCTTGTGGCATAGTAGGCTAGTCCATATGAGTCAGAGAGGAACAAATCTACTCGTTCATAATGGACTTCTTGATAAGAAGAAGGTCTCAAAGCTTGATTCCTACGAAGACTACATTTTTGGCAAGGCACGCATGATTAAGATCAGCTCAGGTAAACACACTTCAATGTATTTTTGGAATATGTTCATACTGACTTGTGAGATTCTACTTATGTCTAAAGTCATTAAGGAGCTGTTAATATTTTTTAAGTATAATTAATGATTGTTGTAGAAAAGTCTGGATTTGTTTCCTCAAGGGCAAGGATGAGGCTTACTCAAAGTTCATAGATTATGGTGTGGTAATTTTAGGGCAGAGTCGTACTACTACGAAAGCAAGAATTAAAGCAAGGAGAGCAAAGAAGAAATACTATCTTTATTGATTTTCTTGAACAACATACGGAGTACATCAGAACAGGACTAAGAACCTTAGTTCTTATTGTGGTCTCTTTGTCGTAGTCGTTTGTAGATGTCGATATTTGGGATTAGGTTCCCTTATTTATAGTAGACCATCGATGTAGATTTGTGGATATCTCATAGATATCCTATACATTAATATAGTTATTGAGAATCTCGAATATAAAGAATATTTCTCTATATCCTCGCTAATTGCCTCTTTTGTGGATAACCGAGTAGATTAAGGAAAGTTTCTTTTTCTGTCGATGGCACTGCTCCTTGGTAATAAATAGCGGATTTTATTTTGACTATAGGTCAAGTTAACTTTGGTGCTTCTCATTGGTTGCCTAAGAATGGTTTTCTGGCCCTTGAGTCGGGGAGAATTTATTTGCCCCCAAAAGTTTTCCCCTAAGTCATGATTTTCAGTAGCTGACTATAACTTAATTATGTCGCTTCTAAATAGATAATCCCGACTTTTTGTTGTTGTTGTTGTCCCAGGTAATCCATTCATTGTTGGCGTTGCTCCAGGGATAATGTTGTTCCTATTTCTCAGGGTAGAGTAATAATTACCAAGAGTAATAATTACTATATTGATTCTGTGTATTTTAACACAAGCATAATGTTGTTTCAATAATCCCTTGATGAACACAGAGATGATGAACTTCATCTCTTTTTGGATTTAGATACGTGGAATCCCTTTCCAATTTATGAAGCGCGAAGTAATTGCTCAAATTGGACGAGCTATGGGCCAACTGATGGAAGTTGATAATAATGCGACTATGGAGATCATAGTGGAGTTTGTGTGCATTCAAGATAATTGGGATGTGAATCAGTTGTTACACTTTCAACGTCATTTCCAGTTCAGTGCAGGTGACAATACACAAATTAAGTTTCAGGTATGAAAGACTTTGTGGCTTCTGTGAATTTTGTGGTATGTTAACTCATGATTCAGGAAGATGTTTGATACAAAATGGGAGTGAAGAAGGTTCAAATGACAATGGAGAGGATGGGCCAGATGATTAGAACCTTATGGCTAGACCTACAAACCAAGGGGTTATTATCAGAGAGATACAAACTGATAAAGAGAATGGAGATGCTCAGCTAGAGAAATCAAGCACAACTTATGATAGTCCAAGAGATGGAGAATGTGAAGGCTGATGGAGAATACATTGATGAGGAAATTGAAGCACAAGATGGTGCGGATCAACTGCTAGGCAATGGATGCCCCGGGTATAAAGGGAGGCTGATGACATAACAAGGATGTCTAATATTAATCAAGATGGTACTTTTGCTGCAGATTCTCATATGGATGTGCTTGATCTCAGAGGCAAAAAGCAAATGGATTCTAATGAGCAGAATCTCGACAACCTGATGAGTTTGTACACTGCCTATGCAGAAATTGATGGTGATCACAATAGAGCCAAAATTAAAAGAAAATTTGTGGAGAGCATTATCGACTATTAAAACAAGATGTGGATAATTTAGAAGGGAAAAAGCAAAGGTTTTGGTAAGCACTACGATGAAGAAAGAGGCGCAGTGAGCCCAAATCCATCAAGTTCACAATAAATACAACAGTTTGGAACTGTCAAGGTCTAAGCATTGACTTGACAGTTCGACGCTTCAAGGAGATACATTAAAAGTATCTCTTATACATCATATGCCACCCTAGAAACGAAGCAGCAAGATGACTATATCTAAGATTTATGCGGTGCGATAGGATATGATTTTTCTTTCAATATCCCACCTGTAGGATTAAGAGGTGGTGTTGCCATCTTCTGGAAAAGATCTATCAATGTTTCTGTTATTTTATATTCCCCTAATCTTTTAGATTGTGAAGTTAATATTAATGGAAGCAGTTTGTACTTGTCGTTTGTTTATGGCTACCCAGAACCTAAGAATCGACATTATTTATGGGAGAGGCTTGAAAGAATTTATGCATAGAGAGCATGTCCTTAGATGATAGCTGGCGATTTTAATGAGATTATCTCCAATGATGAAAAACAAGGTGGTCCGCAAAGACCTGAAAGCAGTTTTTGGGCTTTTAGAAATATGATATCCATATGCGATTTTCATGATGTGAAGAGTACTGGAAACATATTTTCATGGACTAGTAAGAGAAGAAACCATGAAATCAGATGTTGCTTGGATCGAGTGATGGCAAATTCAGAGTGGTTAGCTCAATACCCATGAGCTCAGACTGAATTCTTACCTTTCGAAGGGTCCGATCACAAGCCATTGGACATGTGTTTGTCTGCGAATGAAAACTCAAGAAGATGTCAGTTCCGTTACGACCCTAACTTAACAGCAGAAGATGGTTTCAAAGAGGTGGTAGTCAAATGTTGGAACAACAATAGTTCTCGAATGCAAAGCTTAGCGGATAAACATCGACTTTGTCGTACTGCTATAACTAATTGGAGAAAACAGAACAGAAGATGTGCGACCATTCACATTGCAAAATACAAAAAAAGAGTTAGACAGAGCCTAGAGTGAGGATAATGCAACTACAACTGAATCATTAATATAATGAAAGAGATGAGTAAGGCATACAAGGATAAAGAATCTTTTTGGAAGATGAAGAGCAGAAACAAATGGATAACACAAGGAGATCGTAATACAAAATGTTTCTATCCTGCTACAAAGACACGTCTTTCTCGTAACAAAATTTTGACTATTGAAGATTTTGATGAAAAGATTTATAGAGGAGATGATGAAGTTGGACAGGCTGCGAATGATTACTTCACTACTCTTTTTACAAGTTCTGCCCAACAATTGTCTCATAACTCCCCTGCATTATGCAGATTTCAGCGTAGAGTTACAAGTAACATGAATAATAGTCTAACTCGCCTGATGACTGAAGATGAAATAAATAAAGCTGTTTTTGATAATGGAGATGGAAAGAACCAGGTCTAGTGGGTTTATAGGTGCGTTTTATCATCAATTTTGGGATGACATTAAATAGGATGCTATCGTAGAAGTATCTTCTTTCTCCAATGAAGGAACGATGTTGACTAACATCAATCGTACCAATTTGTTTCTGCTATCAAAGACTGAGCTTCCCAAGACAATGAGTGACTTCAGGCCAATAGCATTGTACAACATTACTTATAAGATCAAATCTAAGATCTTTGTGAATCATTTAAAACAAGACTTGCCTAACATTGTATCCGGGAACCAAGCTGCCTTCATATTGGGTCGTCAGATTATTGACAATGTGCTTATGGCGTCTAAGATGATGCATTCATTAAAGTCAAGACGAAGGTGGGCTAAATCGTATATGGCTATAAAAACCGACATTATTAAAGCTTATGATATACGGGAATGAAGTTTTCTACGAAGTACTCTGACTGCTTTAGGATTCGCTGATAAATGGATCAGATGGGTAATGCAATGTGTGGAAACAATCACTTTTCTGTTTTGATTAATGGCACGCCTTAAGGATTCATTACTCCAAATCAAGGAATACAACAAGGAGATCCCCTTTCACCATATTTGTTCATATTATGTATCGTGATTCTCACACATATGATGGCTAAAGCATCGGCAACAGAGACACATAAAGGGCATGAAGATTAGTTCCACATGTCCAGAGATAAAGAATCTTATATTCGTTGATGTTATGTATTTCTGCCATGCTCATCCAAAACCAGGTAATGCTCTCAAGTGAATTTTTTCAGAATATGAGGAAATCTCGGGACAACCAATCAATCTCAACAAATCCACGATAACTTTTGGTTCAAAAGTTAAAGATAACATCAAGACGCAACTTCGTAGAATCCTTAACATTCATAACGACGGCGGTCAGGGCAAGTATCTTGGATTACCAAAACATATGGGAAGAATAAAGAAAGATGTGTTTAAGTATATCTTAGAGAAAGTACATCAACGAACACAAGGATGGTCCCATCGATACCTTTTAGAAGCTGGAAAAGAGATACTCCTTAAAACAGTTTCTCTTGCACTTCCGGTTTACATGATGAACTGTTTTAAATTGCCAAAAGGAATATGCAATGAAACTGAAAGTATATTGTCTTGGAATAGAATGGGATTACCAAAGAAAGAAGGAGGTTTAGGCTTTCGACATATTGAAAATTTCAATCTAGCAATGTTAGCTAAACAGGTTTGGCGGATTCTACAAAATCCTACAAGTCTGGTAGCTAAGCTCCTAAGAGGTAGATATTATGTAGATTCTACTTTGCTAAGTGCACAAATGGTAAGAAACCGTCTTTTGTATGGAGGTCTTTACTCGAAGGCAAAGGATTACTGAATAAAGGGTTAAGGGTGTTAATAGGTGATGGAAAAGCTACAAAGATTTGGAATGATCCTGACTTCCAGTTGATCCCCCACGACCCCCACGACGAGTTGTTGGACCTTTAAATGTCACCATTCATGTCTCATAACTTATAGAGCCTGAGAATCGATGGAAACATTATCTACGTGACGCTAATATAGTGGAAGAAAATTGCATAATAATCAAGAAAATCTAGTTCAGCTCAAAACCTTATATAAATATCTTGGGATAGCACTATACAAAAGATTTTATTTATTCGGTTAAATATGGTAATTGGTTGGAAAATCATACATCTGATCAACATCCCGCCGTCATTCCACCTCCAGGGAACAAAGTACAAAAAGAGGCGATATGGAGCTTAGAACGGCGCCAAAGATTAAACTTTTTCTTTGGAAGGTTTTGTCTGAGATTATACCAGCGGGAACCATCTTGAAGCATCGAAGAATTACTCATGATTCAATAAGTAAATGGTGTTTCATTGAAGAAGAAACGATACATCATCTGTTTTTTGGATGTGTTTATACACAAGCTATTTGGCGGGCTACACAAAGCACATCATCGCTGCTTATTGATCCAACTACCTCGTTTGAGAGTAAGTTTCAAGCTATACTTGACTGTCATAACAATAACTTTTTTATCGCGTTTCTCTTGTGCACTTCCCATTTGGTTACTATGGAGGATTTGGAAGAACCAAAACAAACTTGTGTATCAAAAGCAACAAAGTGAATGGCAAAATGACATAAAATGGGCGAGAATGGATACCCAAGAATGGTTGGCTTCTAATAGTCATTCAAATCAACGATTAAACAGGAACAGAGGAGCTGAGACACGATCCTCCTGGACAAATTCGGGCACAGATTTTGTTAAGTGAAACTACGACGAGAACTATATGGAAAATCAACCTTCCAAGATGGGATGGATCATTCGCGATAATACAGGAAATTATATTGATTCTGGTCATGCGGTTGATTTTGAATGTAGCAGTGCACTGGAATTTAAACTCCAGGCCTTGCTAATGGTGATGCAATATTCATGGTGTTGAGGTTTTTGAAAAGTTATGTTTGAAAGAGACAACAAGATGGTTCTTAAGATATTAATGGGAGAAATTTTCACTTTTGATTTTTAGAATTGGTTACTAGACATTCAAGTGTGGAGAGAAAGTTCTCAGATCTGCGTTTCAATTGGACATCAAAAAGCTTCAACAAAGTGGCAGATATCCTTACGAAAATGATGTTTGAATCAAACTCTACTTTTGAATCTTTTTATTTTGTACCAAGTTCTATTGTACAAACTTTACATGAGGATCACTTATCTACAAGTTAATAAAGAATGAAGATGTTAAAAAGAAAAGACTAGTTAGATTATAAAACAAATAATTGTTTCTATTCTTTCTATTTATAATACTTCAATATCATATGTTTAACATTTGTTAGTATTGGGATATACATATCAAATTAACAAAATAATTTATCATCCTCTCAAGTCAAATAAATATAATAATTGAGTGGAGTTTCATGTCACATATAACATAAATAAATTTATAATTAACCTAATATTAGTATCATATTTGGTTGACTAATAGATTTTTGAAAAAAATTCTAATTAAGTTTATAATTTTTGTATTACATGATATTACTATCACTAAATAGATATACAAAAGTTAAATTCATAATCTCTTAATTTAACAAACATAAATTAATCATGTAGTTTAGCATCATTAAAATGAGTAACAACAAAATAAAAATGATGATAAGAGTATCATATTTAAATGGATCTTAATACTTAATAAATTTTTTTTTTGTCAACAATACTTAATAAATTTGGTGATACCTAAATAATAATTTTTAAAATTATTTGAAAACAATATAAAATAGTATTTCATAGTTATTTTAAAATGTAAAAAATATTTTACATAATCTAAATATATAATTCATCATTGTTTATCGCACAATGTGCATATAGTCACCCAATTAAAAATAAAAATATAATAGTATTGATAAATAGCCTAGATAATTTAGTCGTTCACATTATCTAAAACAAAATAATTGTCTAATAATTTTTCTGTGAATTTATTTTATTGTGGTCTCCCATAACATTTACCTTAGAAGTTTTTAAAATATTTAAAATTTTCAGTATTTCTACACCTTATATTTGAAGTTATTTTTTAGGCAAAATTTATCAGGTTCCTCGATGAACAATTTTATGTAAAATAGAAGTAACAATCCAGGGAGAGAGTCTATCCATGGGATGGCCTCCTACCCAAAGGTTAGGTTTTGTTCTTTAATATACTTGGGTTTATTCCTTTTATTTTCCGAAAAATAGAAGTAATAATAGTTTTTAATGATATAACACCTCTAGAGAGTAAACATTTAAACACCAAAAGAGATCTTTATTCACTTAAGAAAAATAGCTCAAAGCCTTAAGGCTAAAACAATGAAATCTCACACCAGAACCTAAAATAAGACTCTTAATATTTATAACAAAAATAAAGCCAAATCTTATTAGGAATAGGAAACTTTTTTCCTCTAGATAACTACTAAATATTCTTAACCAAAATCCATCACTCGGTTGGTTTATTCTCCTAAACCATTTCTAGGTTTAGCAATCTCGATTACTTGCTGCTCAAGCAAGTGTCTTCGGCTTGCTCATCTTCAAGGTTACGTCAACATTCTCCCTCCTAAGCTTGAAGTCATCCTTGCTTAGGTCTTCTATACCAACGAGATCTCTCATCTCTCTGAATTTAGTTCTTCCAAGTGGTTTATTTAGCATATCAGCTTGCTTTACCTTTCCTGGAATGTGTTCCACCTTAATCCTTCCATTCTAGACGCATTCCCTTATCAAATCAAACCTCGTGTGTATGTGCTTGCTACGACCATGAAACACCGGGTTTTTAGTCAGAGCAATTGTCGATCTATTGTCTATTCGTATCACCACTTTCACACTTGATGATATGGTGACTTCATTGAGTAGGTCTTGAAGCTAGATAGCTTTTCTTGTTGCTTCCGTCCCAGCCATAAACTCTGCTTCACATGACGATAAAGCAACAGTCTCTTGCTTCTGAGAACACCAGCTGATAGGACTCTCTCCTAAGTAAAAGATGTGTCCAGTTGTGCTTCTTCCATCATTTGGATCTATATTATGACTGTTGTTACTATAGCCAATCAACTTGGTTACGATGGAAGTTGATCTCTTGAAAGCCAAACCCAATGAGGTCGTGCCCTTTAGATATCAAAGATAGTGCTTCATAGCTACTCTGTGTGATTCCTTTGGATCCTGTATATAACGACTAAGCACTCCCACACAATATGACAAGTCTGGCAGGGTATGAAGCAAGTAAGCAAGCAACCTATGACACGCCTATAGTTGGTCGCATCTATACTCTTTTATTCGCCTGCCTTGGACATCTTTAATCCCATCTCCATAGGCGTGTGAATCACGTTGCAATCTAGCATCCCTGTTTCTTCCAATATCTTCACACGTACCGTTTTTGACTACGCGTGATCCCCCTTTCCGTATGTCGAACTTCAATACCAAGGTAATAAGTTAGTCTTCCTAGATCACTCATTTCGAATTTAGATGCTATCTCCTTCTTAAATTCGTTTATGACCTTTAAGTTTGTTCATGCGACGAACAAATCATCTACATACACAGCCACTAAGAGCACATCTCGATCCACTCTCTTTCGATAAAAGGATGGTTCCTGTGAACACCTTTTGAACTCAAACTCCTTCATGATCTGATTTAGTTTATCATTCTATGCTCTTGGAGCTTGTCTTAAGCCATACAAGGCTTTATTCGACTTATAAACCTTGCATTCACTTCCTTTCACTTCGAACCCTTCCGGTTGGCTTACAAATACTGTTTCTTTTAGATCGCCATGAAGAAACGCTGTTTTGACATCTAAGAGGTGAATTTCCCATCCACTTGATGCTGCAAGATTGATTAGAAGACGTATTGTTTCTATCTGTACTACTAGAGCAAACACTTCTTCAAAATCGGTTTCATACCTTTCTACATATCCTTTTGCGACTAATCGCACCTTGTACTTGTTTATACTCCCATCAGAATTTCTTTTCAGCTTAAAAATCCATTTTAAACCGATCGGCTTTGCACCAGGAGGTAGATCTACGAGATTCCACGTTGAACTCTTTTCTATCAAGCTAATCTCGTCTTCTGCGGCTAAGGTCCATTGTTTTGATCCTTTTGCTTCATGTATATCTCGTGGTTCATTTTCAAGACATATCAATAGCTTTTCTCCTTCTTCAACCGCAAGTAACACGTAATCATCAAGTCTCTTTGGTTTCGTTTTAAGTCTTTGTGAACGCCTCGTTAATGGCTGTCTTACGTCATCATCTTCTTCCTCATGAATGCTCTATTCTTCATAAGTTTCATGTTCAGCTTCACCATCGCTATGATCTCGAGAATGATCATCTGCTCCATAACTTTCAATACCAAAACTCGCATGTCTTCCCTCTGCTCTAGAGCTCGAGTCATGCTCTGTTTCAAGGTTTCGTGATGATCATCCATTGCCGCCATGATCCAGAGCTTCAGGATTACGTGTTCTTTGTATGCCACGGTTACCAAAGCCTTCAAATGCGATCACGAAATCTCCAGTAACAGGTTTGATCTCCATGCCGTATGCCCAGTTCCAGCTACGTGTTTCATCAAACACCAGATCACGACTCACTACTATCTTTTGTGTTTGTGGATCAAGCAACCAATATGCTTTAGATCCTGGCTCGGTTCCTAAATGCACCAACCTTCGAGCTCTATCATCAAGTTTTTGCAGAAGTGTTGTGTCTATTTTGGCGAATCCGACACAGCCAAACACCCGAAGATGGCCAATGCTCGTATTCTCCCTTTATGTAGCTCATACGGATTTTTGTCTTTAAGAGATCTTGTAGCAATTCTATTGAGAAGGTAAGTTGAATGTCTAATTGCTTCTCCCCAAAGATAGTTAGGCACGTTCATATGTTTCAAAATGCTTCGAGTCATGTCCATTAATGTTTTGTTTCTCCTCTCTACCACTCCGTTCTGTTGTGGTGTATAGGGAGCTGTTAAGTTCCGATTAATTCCTAAATTTTCACAGAACTAATTGAACTCTTAAGACACAAATTCTTCACCTCTGTCAGTTCTAAAAGTCTTAATCTTCTCACCCGACTCCTGCTCTATTAGTGACTTAAATCTCTTGATTTTTTGAAAGCTTCACCTTTCTCTTTTAAGAGTATTGACCACATGTATCGTGAGAAATCATCTATGAGAACGAAGATATATCGATTTCTAGCTTTGTTCTTGGAGCAATAGGTCCGCATAGATCTCCATGAACAAGTTCTAATGTCTTCGTGGCTCAAAATTGGCTGACTTGCGAAAACATTTTCCTCACTTTTTTCCGAGTAGACATGATTCACACACTTGCTTTTCGATCTCAACGAGTGGGAGTCCTTCTACAAGCTTGCGGTGTGCCATTGACCTGATGGTCTCGACATTTACATGTCTAAGTCGCGAGTGGCATCTCTTTGTATCAGTCAAGATAGGCGACATCAGACATCGTGTGTCATTTCTACTTAAAATTACCTTGTATAGTCGGTTTAAAGAGCGTGTGGTATGGATCAACAACTTTCCATTGTCATCGTGCATTGTTAAAGTGTTTCCTCGCATTCTAACGTCACACCCGGATTTTGTGGCTTGACCCAAACTTATGATGTTGCTTCGAAATTCTGGAATAAAGTAAACATCTCTTACTTTTCTCACTTCTCCATTCTGATCAATGATCTCTATTTCTCCTTTTCCCTTTATATCGATTCTGGAATCGTCTCCGAATCGTACCTTTCCGGTAATGGTGTCGTCTATTCTTGAGAAATATCGATGATTTCCTGTCATATGATTACTAGCACCATTATCAAGGTACCAGACATGATCTTTTGCAGAGCTTTGATCATACTTGCTTGGTATAACCTTCTCCTCGTTTAAGTAGACGATTTCATGCATCACAAGTTCATCTACGTTTTTTGTGTCTTTCTCAACATTCTTTTGAGTTTCTTGCAACTTTAACAATCGATATGGACACTTAGAGGCATAATGCCCAAATTTGTCGCACCAGAAACATTCTATTTCCGATAAATCTTTAGCTCTACCACGACCTCTTCCCCATGATCTTCCTCCTATTCCACGACCTCTAAAACCTCCTCTATAACCTCCATTATAATTGTAGTTTGGTGGGTTTGTTTGCACGACTTGAGGCATGGAATCAGAGTTGGAGTACATGAGTTTTGTTTGATCATCGGATTCATCTTCATCCTCCGCAATACGGTCCTCGTAAGATTTTAGATGTCCCACTATGTCATCAAAGCTTGTCTTCTTGAGATCGAGCACTTGCTCGAGAGATGCAACCATGGGTATGTATTTCTTGGCAAACATATTTGTTAGACTAATATTTCGGAAAAGTTTTGTTTGTTATTGTAATGGCATAATTTTTCTAATGACGACCAAGTTTTATATAAGTCTGGCTTAATGCAGAATTAAAAAATAATTACTAGAATAACAAACTAATGATAGCAGATCTCGTTTGCCTGATTCATTTATTCTTTTATACTTTTTTCAAATTTCTATGCTTTGATGGTGGTAGAGATCTCTACGGGTATTTCTTTTGGCGGTGAAAGTTCACATATGGAAGGCGGCTCGCCGGAAGAATTGATGGTTCACGCAATCGAGGATTCTGAATGATAGCTCACTCTGATGTGCAATCGGACACTTGGTATTGGATCTGGATCCGGTGATCTTATTCTGGTGGTATTGGAGCGTGAGAGGTGTTTTCTGATCATGTGGTGGTTTTAGCCACGGGTTGGCTTTCTATATTTTTGGAGAAGTGCTGGAAAGTCGTGTTATGTTGTTTAGGATTTGTTGCGATTATCTTCGTCGTTTTGGTCAGTGAATCGTTTTTAGTATCCTTCCGCCGCCATTTAATATAGTTTAATAATAGGTTTTCTCTGTTGTCTTTTAATCTGTTCTTGTAAGGCTAACCTTGTGTGGGGATGCATATACAGTTCTAGATTTAGACTTTTTTGGAAGAAAGTTTCTCGGGTAATCATTTTGTTGAAGCTAATTTTTATTAGCTTCTTCTATGATTCGTTTCGTATTTGCTTATAGAGTTTGCTCAGCGGCTTTTCTCCTACTTCTCTGATCATCTTGGGAGTTCTTACCTTGACTTTTGTACCATCCATGTTTCTTTCTTTGTTGGACTTTAGTTTTTTTTATTCCAGGGGTATATTCGTTATCTGCTGGCTTATGTCTCTAGAGAGATCATTTCTCTGTCGGCTTTTGTTCATGCTTTTGATGTAACTATGAGTTGATCTTTTTGAGTTAGTTTCGTTTCTTGTATCATTTTGTTGATTATAAAACTACTACTATTTATTTTTTTTTAATATTATTAGACGTCAAAAAAAGAGTGTATTACACAATTTATATGAACAAACATATTTACTAGATAACGAGTACTTGATAGCAGATTTTTCATTTCTTCGTATACAACTCACCTATGAACATTATCACGTGAACATGATTAACAATCCGCGCAACCGGGCTTGTTTTTAAATAATTTTATATATTATTAATCATGTTTAGATTTTTCGAGAATCAGGTTTATAATTTTCGGTTATTTCGAGTTTCGGATTCGGTTTCAGGTTCAAAATTTTTAGAATTTTCAGTTATATCGAATTCTGGATTCGGTTAGATTTGAGATTTTCGAACTTTCAGATTTTCTCGGATACCCATATCGGTTCAGTTCGGATAATATTCAACTCCAAAAATACCAAGAAACAAAACCCGTTAGAGTATTTAAAAAATATTAGATGACTAAACTTAAATTTTTATAGTTTATACAAATTATTTATAAATTTTTCTAGATTTTTCTAAATTTTATAACTTTATAATATTTTGAATTTTTGTAACAAATTTTATTTAAAAAGTAATAAAATTTTAATATAATTATATTTAAAAGTTATGGATTTATTTTAAATTTGAAAACAAACTATATTTAAATTTTCTGAAAATTGATGATTTTAAATTGTATTGGTTTACAATTTTGATAGTGATTAAGTGAAAAGAATATTAGAATATTCGGATATGTTTGTTGGAATATGTAAATGAACAATTAGAGTTATTTTAATTTATTAGATACATTTAATAAAATTTCCAAAATATGTTCACTTTGAAAAATCACACATAAAAATATCTATGACTTTTCTTTTAATAAGATAGATAATTATAAAAATTAAATAACAAATCCCGATAGAAAATAAAAAATTTATTTTACTTCGGTTTCAAATAGTCCACTACATCTTATATGTTCACAATAAATGATTGTTTAGTACAGTATATAATCTTAGAAATCAGTATATTTGTATTTCACAATTATTTATGTAACAGTTTTTAAAATCTAATAATATGTTTGGTAGTAAACATTTATTTTAATCGAATTTCGATGATAAATTTTTTTAAAAAAAATTTCAAAAAAAAACTATTTTTATTTTTGCTTATAGGGTTACTCTAAGGTCATAATTATTTGCAGATTTTTAAATGGTTTTTTGTTTTTGATTTTTGTTTTTGAGATTTAGATTTTGGTTTTTGGTGTAAATTATAGATTTTTAAACAACTAAAATTTAGATTTTGGATTTTCTTTGAAAACTTGTAAAAACTCTCATAAACTAGTTTCCCAATTTTATAGAAAACTATTTTTTCCAAAATCTTGAATGGCTATAAAATAGATTTCTCTAAAAACTAAAACCAAAAACAACTTCAAAAACTACAACCAATCAAGGTCTATTATTATCTTATTACCTTTTTTCACAGAAAGATCAATTTTATTAACTTCAAGAGGAAGTAACAACCAAAGGTGCTGATTTCGCTAATGCGCCAGCCAAAATATTGTTCGAACGAGAAATAAAGGAAAAAGCAATCGAAGTAAAAGGAACAGATCATGCTTCGAATTTCACAGAGGATCACGTAAAGATCATTGTGAGATTAACCTCGATGAAGAAGGTGGATCAAGGTTTGGGAGTCGGAGAAGAAATTAATCTCCACCAAACCTTGTGATAAGGCTTTTGACATAGCCAAAAGCAAAGCCCAAGATTTTGCGACCAAAACCGAGCCCACATCATGTATGATGTCGGAGAATTCACCTAATAAGGTATCCTCTTTAGAATAGAAGACAAAGCCGATGCTATAGGCAAGTGTTGAAAAACACCAACCTGCATCGACATAGCAAGTAGACTCGCGGGAATGAGATGGAGATGGCAGGGTGACAGGTCACGAAAGAACCCGTTTTGAAAGTTGAACAAACCGCCATAACTGAGCCTCAACACACGCTTTCGAGACTAGCTCAAAAGAAGAGCATAATTTGTAAATGGCATCATTACGAGCGAGGTATAAATGACATAGAAACCTTCGGAAGGGCCACAGGCGGCAAGTTCCTAACAGTTGCCGAAAAAGTAAGGAACTAACGCAGAGAAGGCATAGAAGAGAAAGTGCCCGTAGCGGAAACAGAGCGCATAGACGGCAACCCCAAGGTAGCAGAGCTGGCTACCCACCGTGAGTGCTCCGCTGATGCTCATCCATAGAAACAACTTGATTTTTGGTAGGGTATTGAGACTCCAAACACATCTTTTCCACTTAAAATTAGATGGAGAAGAAGAAGAGAAGACCTTAGAGAGACATTGATACCCTGTTTTAACCATGTAAGCACCACTCTTATGCAACAACCATACAAGTTTATCTTCATGAGCAAAAGATCCACGCAACTAGGGATAATCAGGTCCAAGGCCGACCAGTTCCACTGATTCGAAATATTATCAATCAACTCTGAATCTTGAAGAGAGCTTTGATGAAGAGAAACAAAACCATGGGGCCATAGAGGAGCATCAAACATATAGCCAAGGCTCTTCCCAGAGGTTAATACTTCACCCGTCCCCTACTAACCATCCAAGACCCTGCAGCAAAACATCTCGACCTACAAGAACCCCTCGCTAGCCATGTGAAGAAGTACTTAATGGCTTAACCACAAGAAACATGGAATCTCAACAATACTTCCTCAATAAGACTCGAGCTACTAGTGAAGATGGACGTTGAAGAACTCTCGAACTAAGTTTAGCGAGTAAGGCATCATTAAAAGCTTTAATATCAGGGAAGTCGAGACCACCCTCCACTTTGGGGGGAATCATTTTGGAACACGAAATCCAACTTGTCTTAGTTTCTGACGGTTTTGCATCCCACCAAAACCGGGTAAGGGCGATTGTAGCCAATTACATAGAGACTTTAGGAGCTTAAACACGACATAGAATACGTCGGAATAGCTGAGAGCATCGCCTTTAGCATCACCTCCTTGCCCGAGACAGATAGAAAATGAGAAGACCAATTTAAAGCACGTTGTCGTATGTGGTCAACCAAGCTAGTAAAGAGATCCTTTTTACGACGTCCAAAATCTTTCGGAAGACCAAGATACTTCCCTGAGTCGTCGTCGTTATGGATAATGAGGATTCTCTTAGCCACTAATCTCCTTATCGTTGGTGTTTTCACAGAAAAAGTAATCGCCAATTTATGAACATTGATCAATTGTCCTGAGCTCGCACATAAGAACGTATGATATTTCATAAGTTTCTAGAACCTGTAGCGTCAGACTTACAAAAGAACATTGTATCATCTGCAAAGAATAGATGGTTAATAAGCGGGCTCTAGCGAGATACCCGAATTACCGAAAGTAATCTGGTAAGCTGCGATTTTCGGCGAAGTCTAGAGAGAACCTCCGTACAAAGAACAAAGAGACAATGCGATAATGGATCACCATATGGTAAACCACGAGAAGGGCGGACTGCACCTTTAACCGACCCATTGATCAGAAAAGAAAATGATACCATCGTTATGCACTCAAGTATCCAGTTAACCCAAACAGCATGGAAACCCAGAGTCTCTAGGACGGAGTACAAAAAATCCCACTCAACTCGATCGTATGCCTTGGTCATATCAGTCTTGACCGCCATCGCGCTTTGCTTTGTGGCTTTAGAATGACTCAGATAATGTAAAATCTCATGGGTGATTAAAACATTGTATGAGATAGCATGGTCTGGAACAAAGCCTGATTGATTCTCTGAAATAATCACAGGGAGAACTCTATTCATCCGAGATGTCAAACTATGATCTTATAGTACACATTGCATAAAGCAATAGGCATGTAATCTGATACTCACCTAGGATAATGGATCTTTGGAATTAAACGCGCATGCGTATGATTTTGCTTACGAGGGAACCTTTCCCACGAAAAGAAATCCCCGATTTCACGAATAATATTTGAATCAATAATTGGCTAATAAGTGTGGAAAAACCTAGAGTAGAAACCATCCGGGCCTGAAGCCTTTTGAGAGTTGATCGCAAACACTTCCTTCGTTATCTCCTCCGAAGATGGAGGACAAATGAGGGCTCGATTATGTTCCTCCTTTACAACGGTGCTCAAAGAGTCTTGTACCATAGAAATATTTCGAGCCCCATCAGTAGCAAAGAGATTTTCATAGAAGGAAGTTATTGTTTGCACAATCTCATGCTCTTTAAATCGAGTTATCCTCTCATTATCTTCAATAACCAATAAGCGATTGATAGAGTGACGGTTCTTCGAGACAGCGTGGAAGAAAGCAGAATTTTTATCTCCACTATGAAGCCATAACACCCGACTACGTTATTTCCAAAAATCCTCTTCATCGTGATATGCTTAAAAGAGAAGTCGAGTTAGGCGGTTTATTTCGGTCTCATCCGCAACAGCCGCAGACAAGACCATATCCAAAGCATATTGTGTCTCATCGATAAGCAGCATGCTATTAAAATTCTTCTCTTTTGTCCACTTAAAGAGCTCAATACGACAACAATTGATATTTGACTCAACTGTGAGTTGATCATAACCACTCCAAACTTGGGATATAAGATTCTAGGTTTCATCCTTTTCCCTCAAACGGTTATCAAAGTGGAATAAATCTTTTCGAGGTAGAACAATATCATCCAAGTAAACGACCAAAGGCCTATGGTCAGAGCCCTCATAACGGAGGTATTGAGATTGACCTGTTGGAAACATTTCAATCCAGGCATTTTTTGCCATTGCTTAATCTAGCCTAGCGTAGACCAAGTGAACATGTCTCATGCCACGCCAAGATACACAATTGCCAGAGTAGGTAATATCCCAGAGTCCATTGACCAAAACAAAACACCTAAAATTGATAAAAGAGCCTTCAGGGCGAGGTGGACCACCGCGTTTCTCCGATTGATGGAGTAATTCATTAAAATCAATTACTAGACTCAGAGAGGAGTCACGACCTGCCGCTAATAACGAGATGGCATCCCAAAACATGACGACGATTGGATTGAATGGGATCACCATAGACAAACATCAAGTAGAAAGAAAAATTCTTAAAACACTACAAGAAAACAGATCATTCGCCACTGCAGAATTGGTGACGAAGT
>OVAN01001324.1:0-42309 GCA_900406275.1 Anastatica hierochuntica
GAATTGAGTGTGTCATATCTCTCTTCACAACCTTCTGGTGTGTAATATCCTTAAGAAACTGATCGCTATAGAGTTAATTCAGAGCCATTCGATTCTGCTTCATTACAGAGTTAATTCTCTAAAACTGAATCAATCTATCCATCTACCAATATCTGAAAATCCATCCTTCTCATCTTTTCACCCCTTNAATCAGAAAATCAAAAAAAAAACACAAAAGAAAAGTTCTGATCTCTTTTTCAGAAGATCCAGGGTTGCATCAACCCCTTTTCGACATAGAGCCAACTTGTGTCCTTCTTCCTTGATCGTCACTTCCACTCTGCAGGACGGGTGTACTCTTTTCGACCCTTCTCCTTCTCTGATTTTCAAGAGATCTCATAAGTGTCCCATTCTTTACATGAGGGACTACCATCGAGACAAGGCCCTTGCAGTCAAGGTTGTTGATCGTGTAGGAGTTTCACTTCCTCGGACCAAGAGTCTTGTTGTTTAGATTCTTTCCCACAGACAAAGTCTTTGGATGATCTTCATGATGCACTAGATGAGGAGAGAGTGAAGAGAACTCGTTTGGAGAGGATGATGGCCAGAGTTGTACGTGTTCTAAGACACGTTGTGCCATGACTTTGCAGCAGGAATCGCAGAGAGAGAGCTGAGCTAGCAGCTGAGGGAGACTTAGAGAGTTTCTTTGTAGTCTTAGACTTTGGACATGTGATGAACTTCGATTTTCTATTGATTAAATCAAATTCAAGTTTTAAATTTATAAACCTTAATCAACTAACAATCCTCATTAAAACGCAAGTGCGCAACTATGTCGATTGTATTACTTAAGGGTCGAACCTACGAAAAATAGAGATTCAAGTATTAGGAATGCACAATATATCCTAAGCTAAGGAACTTGGAAGAGAAGTGGTTACTACTATTTACTAATCTAGATGAAAATACAACCTAAGCAAAATAAACAAGACCAAAGATGAGTGAGAGGTGGATCTTGGAGTTGGCTTTTGAGAAGGGATAATCCAGTAGCTTACTAACAACAAATAATGAAATCAAAAGAACAAGTCCCGTTTCTTGTGATCATTTAGATAGCAATAATTAAGGATCATTATACGTAGTCGCTTAACTTCCTAACTACCAACTCCCGTTGGCTAAACCAAGTTTAGCATACATTAGGCTCTCTTAGACATTTCATCGAACACCTCTCGTGTGAAATAAAGACATATCAAAATCTAACTTTATCCTATACCTAGCATTAAGAACACTTAACCATAGATATTCAAGTTTTATCTATCACTAAACATCATTAGCTAACCACCTAATTACTCCTAATGTATCCATCCAAGATCCAGTGTGTTCTATTCACTAAGGCCCATAGAGAACCAAGAAGTATCACTAGCTTCTTGAAATTCATGCTTGAAGTGAGAAGAAAAGAGATGATATAAGAAAAGATGAATGAAAGCAAATAAACACAAGCAAAAGCAATAAAACTACAAACTTTGTAAGAAAGGAAAAAACTTTGAAAAAGCAAGAAATTTAGATGAAGAACAAGAACAATAAATGCATAAATAACTTAAAGAGATCCGAGAAAAAAAAGTTTATAATTCTTAAGATGAAACTTGAAAACATCAAGAACAAACTAAAACATATAGCTTAGGTAGCTTTTGGGTTTCTTAGAGTTTTAGAGAGGGTATTTATACAAGCTGGGTGAAGGAAGCGTTGCCCTAAGGCCAAAAATACTCGGATGCAGCGAGCTATTAAGCTCATGCTGCTCACTATCGACCTCCCAGATTGATACTGGGTAGCATTTTGCAGATCCTATTTTTCGTTTGATGCTATCGACCTCATGCTACCCACGATCGACCTCCCAGGTTGATAGCTGCTAGCATGGGCAGTCTTTTGCCTCTTCTTTGCTACATTGCTTGCTCCTTTCTTCCCTTGATTCTTCTTCATTTTTCCTTGATTAATGCTTGTTTTTACCTCATTTCCACCAAGAATCAAATTCCAAAATCCTCTCTTTCTTGTCAAGATTCGTTCCCTACAAAATGCAAAAAAAAATGCATGCAAAATACGAATAATCCTAAACTAGACTCGAAAATAAATGTATTTTGACACAAAAATACAAAACTTACATACTAAATGCAACTAAAACATATACTAAATGATGCTAAATATGCATTAAATTATGAACACATCAACATGATATTGCTGGGACATCTGACACTGCCCAGAACAATCCTTCTGAACACATGGGCTACAACCCTATAGATGCTCAGACTGCTAGACCCAAATGTTGTTGTGAGTAGCCATACACCAGAGGATTCACACTCATTAGACTTTTGAGTCTTCTATCAGGTGTCATTGTTCGAGTCTTTTTCTTTTTTCGTTTTAGTTTATTTTCTCTTTATTGAGTCTGTCATCCCTATTGTAGATTGTTTTTGCACTTAGACGGGGCAAGGTAAGTCCAGGAGTATTTATTTGTTACTAACGTCTTTTTTTCTTATGTACTTTGTATTTTTATGGAGTCATTTTGATGTTTTTATTGAGTTAAAACATGTTGGAACCTATATCTAATGTTGTTGGAATATTTTTTGTATGCTAACTTTCGTGTTGCTTCTGTAGCAGTTATTGATTGCAGATTTTACTTAACGGAAAATGTTTAGGGAATCAATCTACCAGGATAACCATATTCCTATAGGATTCATATTTTCGATGCTTACTCCACCTTAAATTGAATTTAATTTCTCATCTTGGGGTTTGGTATGCTTTGATAGACTCCTCTTATAGGTCTGACACTAAAATTCACTGTGAGTGATTTCTCTTATACTATTTCTTTCATGTTTTGTGGATTTAAGGTTTGATGAAAGGGGTATTTATCAAAAAAAAATGGAACCCTTAAGACTCATGGAGACTTATTCATTTGTGATTAATTTATAAAGAAAGAAAAAGAAAATAAAATATAAAAAGAGATAGATTGAAAAAATAAAAGGGTAAACGTGCTATTTCTCCACGAAAACTATCATATAGCATCAGTTTTTCATGAAACCATGACCTCATACTAAATCTCTCCGAATAAAAAGTTACAAATTTATTTCTTTCCGAATTGAAAGTTACAAATTTATTTCTCCCCAAATCGGTAGTTCAAAATTTAGTTATTCATAGACCATGGTTATAGTTGGTTTATTATAAACCAAACAATGTTAAAACAGTTAAACCAAACAAAAAAAAAACAAAATTCTAATCAAAACAAAAATTGATCCACCTTGTCGCTGGCATGATATGTGGCATTGTTGCCGCCACTCTTTGAATTTTTTCATCGCCAGCACGATCTGCGGCACCGTCGATGGCAAATCTGGGTTTACTCAAATCCCAAGAGAAGGGTAAGAAGATGAAATTGGTTTTGGGTCTGAATCTCTGCACGTACCTTCCAAGAGCATAACAGAAATCACCCTCCGCTTTGAAATCCACAGGGAGATTATCAGATGTTGCTCTGCTCTCAACTCTTAACTGGCCCATGACCCCAACACTTTCCTCTTACAGTCTCAAATTATCTGGAAACAGCTCTAAATCTTCCAAGGTTTGGTTTTTAACAAGACCCACAATCTCAAAGTCTCAACCTTTCATTGTCTCTTGGGTTCTTGTGTATATAAGGTGACTTTTTGGATAATATGTTTGTCTTCATCTCGTCTTTTGTTTCTTATGATGCAAATGGAAGTATGGAATCTTGAATGTGATTTGTGTTCTCTCCGTTGCTTTTGTAGCTGTAACAGAGGAAAACTAGTTTCTTGAGTACTTTGTATCTTTGTCCCTTATGCAGAGGATGGACCGCACAAACCAACGTGGAAGCAAGGACCAGAGTATATCGCTCTTGTTTCGGCACTTACAAGACCA
Organism: Anastatica hierochuntica; assembly: GCA_900406275.1. Taxonomy (NCBI): domain Eukaryota; kingdom Viridiplantae; phylum Streptophyta; class Magnoliopsida; order Brassicales; family Brassicaceae; genus Anastatica; species Anastatica hierochuntica. The sequence continues at coordinate 3,880 of OVAN01001324.1, forward strand.
GGGACCAGCTACGCAATCACCATCCAAACAACATTGGTATCGGACTGTGTTGTTCTAGCAGTGCATCTGAAGACACGCAACCCAAGATTTGTCAGCGATGGTGCTGGTGACAACGCCACTCAAAGAGTGCCGATTACGGTGCCGCAGATCTTGCCAACGATGAACTGGTTCAATTTTTTATTTTCTGATCAAAATTCGATTTTTGTTGGGTTAAAGCAGTTTGGTGTATAGTAAACCGTTTAAAACCATGGTCTATAGATAATTAGATTTTCGAACTATCGATTCCAGGAGATATATGTCTAGAACTTTCAATTCGAGGATAAATAAGTTTACATCTTTTGATTCGGAGAGATCTAGCACGAGGTCTTAGTTCCGTGAATATTTGATGTTATATGATAGTTTATGTGGGCAAATAGCACGTTTACCCAAAATAAAATGATATCATAGAAGAATAAAGAAAATCGCTTCAAAAATGCGCTGATAGAAAAAATAAAATGATACTCTAGATATTAGTAAAAAAAATCAACCTCTAAAGCATAAGAATCGAACAGGATTGAGCTTTACAAATGTTTAATGTGGTTAGGAACTTGTTTGAGTATGATTCATTTATTCTTAGATTCATATTCCATTGATGAGACCACACCTTAGAAATAATTAAGGACCAGTGGAAATGTCATTCTCTTGTGATTTTGGCTCTAATCGGGATGGTTACTAAGCAAAGGAAAGTACTTCGAAGTTAACCTTTGTATGTTGGTTATGCGGTATAGAGACCGAGAGGACCTCGAGGCAATGCTTTAGATGACAAAGGCATGTTTCCGCGTTTTCAAACCTCTTTTCCTTCATATATTTTCTTTGCTTGAGGACAAGTAAGAAGCTAATTCCAAGGAGTCATAACACTATTATTTTTACTGTTTTTTTTTGTTGATTTTTACTTATTTATTGGCAAATTTTTAACACTTTTTCGACTTATAGAGGTAGTTTGCTCGTATTTGTGATTTTACGGACTAAACATGTTAATAATCAACAAGGATGGATAAACGTGTTGATTGGACCTCATTCATATTACCAAGAATTTTTCATAGTCGAATCAAGAAGATGGAAGCTCAAATGCTCGAGTTTCCCATATTATCAATCTGGACAGATTCTAAGTTTTAGCAAGATCGCCTTGAAAGGAGTTTTTTCCTTCAATGGATTGATATAAAATTTGGACTGAAGATATGATTTTTAGTTAAATTTCAAATGCAAGTGGTTTGAAGTGATTTTTAGTTGGGACCAAGAAGTTATAAGCGTTTTAGTGGAGACATGTTGGTCAGTCTCGGAAATGAAGCAAGTGGAGCATCAAGGCTAGTTTCCATCAGGTGCCATGATGTTTTCCACCGGTTTGAAGTCTAATTTTTGCACAAACTAGTGCGAATGCTATTTCGAAACAAGAGACAGATTTTACTTCATAACTTTCCGTTCCTTTAACCGATTTCAATTCCGTCAAGACCAACATAACCAAGAACGACCTAAGAAAGACCTAATATTAGAAATATCTGTTTTCAGACTTTAGAGAGAGAGAGAGAGACATTTTTTATCAGAGCCTTCACAAGCTTTTATGACTTTCTTTGTTCTTAGTTCTTGAAAGTTTTTGTGGAGAGATTCAATATGTACTTCGTTATAGACAAGATTTCTAAACTCTACACTTAACATTGATTAATTTTTGATGTTTTTTGTGCTCCATGGTTGAGTAATTCACTTTTTAGGTTATAGGGGTTTTTAAGGAGATCATATCTTCGTAGATTGTCAAGTATTTGTTTAAGGATTCATATTTTTTGTCTCGATTGATTATATTGCATGATAACTTTACCGTGCAATAAGTAATCTAATCATATGTAGATTTGCATTCTTGAAACTTATCTTTGACAAGATTAGCTGCAAGGAGGCTTCGAAAGTAGATTGTCTTAGCTCAGTGAACTTATCGAAACTTGTATCCATATAATACATGTTTAACTTCTGCAAGGACCGTATGAAAGTCGAGCCTTTTGGTTGATTAGTCATAGAATTCCCAACCTCGAAAGTGGATAGAATTTACATTAGTGTTTTCAAGTTCTAGAGATTGCTTAAATTCTAATCCCTAGACATTCGGTTTCTTTGATGCATGATTCTCTACAAATTTCTTGAATTCCTAACGCTTTTCCTTATAGATTTACAACCCTTTTGCTTTCATTTTGCTGCTGTCTTTTCATTATTGCACTAACCAAACTTGTTTTATTTTATGTTTTAACTTAAGTCATTTATAGAATTTGTAGTGTGCAGTGTAAGTCCTCGTGGGATCGATATCTGAAGTACTACAACTATGATATGAGCTTGCAGCTGCAGTGTCATGTTTTAAGTGAGACCACATCATAAGTCGATGAGCAACATTGTCAAATGGCCTAATAGCCAAAAGGACAAATTAATGTATTCGTATTTTATGGGTTTTTACTTATGTTTTGTTCGAGAAAAATAGTGTTTTAATATGTATTCGGTTTGTTTGGAGTCTTTTGGTATTATTTAGTGTTTTTACAGGTTTTAGATTATTTTGGAAAAGAATGAAGTAATTTGGATCAGAAATGGACATTCTGGCATGCAGAATCATGCTTAAGCGTCAGACGTTTAGCCTTATTTGACAGGCTTCCCACCGTTGGATCAAGTTGAATTTTGACAAATTTAGCCACAAGAGTTAGCCTTCATTTGGTGATAGTTTGAAGGAAATCCAAAAGTGCAATCAAAAGTTATGGTCGTTTTAATGAACACCTGTTAAGTTGAGGACGAGAACACAAACGCGCAGTAACAACTTTTCAGAAGGACAAGAATCGACCGATCCTTGCCAGAGATCGACCGATCCTTGTCACAACATGACCAGACTGACTTAATTTGACATGAATTGAAGACAGAAGACCCAAATACATGTTTAAAACACCTAGACTCGATTTCTTTGTTTTACTATGCTATTTTCTGAGTTTTTGAGCAACTAGAGAGCTTTGTTACCTAAGGGGAAACGAATTCCAATATGTTCTCTTCCGAGAATAATTATGAACCCTTTACTCTTTGCTTTTAAATTAATAAAACATGTCTCTCTTGATTTCATCTTATGTTGTTTCAATCGCTATGTGTGGGCAGTTATATAGTTGGGTTTAGAGTTTCTCACATAGGGATTTCATGATTTAGTGATTGTTCGGTTCTTAGATTGGGGAATTATCAATTTATCTTCACTTCGCATTGTTCTCAAGACTTAAATTAGCTTGATCAGCTAGTTTATGATTTTAGGTTATTTCACGCACCTAAATTGTTCGATGAAATTCCTGAATGAATATTAAGTGAACAAATTGTCTTAGACCAACGAAAGTTGATGTTTAAGTGACTTTTGAACAAATCAATCCTGTTAGAGCATGTTTAGGATCTGAAATTCAACGGAAATTAGTCTCTAGGATCCTTAAATATAGAGAATTAGCACTACGGAAGTAGGTTAGTTCTTATTTAGTGAATTGAGTTCTAGATCATTCTTAACTGATATTAACAAATCTACAATCGTGATGAAATGAATTCCCTGAGAACACCTTGTGTCCAATGCTTTTCTTGATTGATGACAAACTTACTCATTCTCTCTGCTCTTTGTATGCCTATTTCGATTTTAGCATATTTCAACCAATTCTTCTTTTTCATCTTAGCCCACATGTGATTCATAGTTTTTAGTGTGATCTTTGGTCTATGAGGATTTGATCCCGAACCACTACAACGTGTGTATTTGTGCGCTTGTAGTTGTTAATTTGGGTGAAAACCTGAGCCATCAAGTTTTTTGGCGCCATTGTCGGGGACCAACTGGTCATCTTAGAGCTTTGGGTCAATGCGTATCTAAGACATTTTTTTGTTGTTTGAATTTTTCTTTTTCTTCTTTGTTTGTGTGCTTTCGGGTGCTTGAATCGGTCTCACACTAGGAGCCACGGATCCAGCAATCTACTACCGTTCGAGCAGGAGATTGACAGACTAAAAAGACAAAAGAAGAAAGACAAAGTACTTGAAGCTACCACAAAATTTGAAATCGAGATTGAGATGGGTGATAACCAGGAAAACTTAAGAACTAAGGGTGATCCGCAACTTCAAGAAGTCCATCAGGGACATATTCCACCTGCTGTAGGTGGAAAAACTTTTGCAGTTGTGGGGCAGCAAGGCCCTAATCTGAATCTGCCTCAACCAAGGTTAACTTTGACTCACTATGACTCTCCTAAGATGCTCTATCAGGATCGAGCTTGGATCTGTCCACCCCCTATTGATAGGAGAGACTATGAGATCGAGAATGGTCTCATCAACTTGGTGCAACAAAACCAATTCCATGGATTGACTACTGAGAACCCAACGCACCATCTGGAGAGATTTGAAGTCATATGCGGTACCGTCTGCTGTAATGGTGTACCTGAAGATACTCTGAAGTGCAGGCTATTTAAATGATCTATGACGAATAAAGCTACAAGGTGGCTTAACTCACTCGCTCCAAGGTGGCTTAACTGCAGCGCAATTCTGAAGAACATCTTTCCTGAAAAGCGAGAAGACCCTGGACAATTAGTGTTACCATGCCGAATTGGATTTCTCACCTTCGAGAGATGTTTGTGTGATTTGGGATCTAGAGTTAGTTTGATGCCATTTTCTATGTCGCAGAGGTTAAATTTGGTGGACTAAAACCCCACTAGTATGTCCTTGGTGCTTGCTGACAGATTGATTAGACGACTAGTGGGTATTCTCTACAATATTCTTGCAGGTGGTGGAGAAGGCTATACACTGATTTTGTAGTCTTGGAGTTTAACAAAGAAGCCAAGGATCTCATCATCTTGGGAAGACCATTTTTGTCCATTGCTAGAGTGATGATTGATGTGTAGAATGGTTAAATTGATCTGCAGTTGGGAAAGTTCGGTGTGCATTTGAAACTTGATAAGTTGACGAAGAAGCCTAGCATTGATGGGCATACTTTCTGGATCGACACTTTGACTGATGCGATTAAGGAATTTGTGGACAAGATTTACACCGAGGATATACTTCAGGTTACCTTGGCACATATTAGAATAGAGTGTGGTTTATTGAGTGAAGGCACATTGAAGATTGCTAAAAAAAAAAGAATAACGTTAAACAAGTCCTGGATGGAGACGTTTTTTCTATTGTGGGAAAACTAAAGACCAAAAAGAAGGTGAAGCAAAAGGAGCACAAGACAGAGGAAGGTCCTGAACTGACTTTGGTTCCTAAAGAATGCAATGGCAATGCGATAGAATACAAAGTGAAGCATATAGGGAAATTTGCACCTTTCTCCAAGATCAGAGTCATCCTCACGCCTGAGTTTAAAGAAAAAGGCCAAGCTGATGTGAAGAGATTGATGAAAAACATTCTTCAACTGAAGATGTTCGATGGTGGAGCTTGCTTCGAAGCGAGTTCCCGAACTCTCCCAGACCGATCCTTATCTATACTAAAGTTAGGCTCGCGACTTTTTACAAGCGTTGAGTGGGAGGCAACTGATTGGTTAGTTTTCCTTCTTTTAGATTAGATTTTTTTTGTTTTTTTTTATTTTTGGCTTTGGTTTTTGTGTGGTTTTGGACTGCGGATGCAGAAAACAAAGAAAAGTGATGCCCCGACTAGACAGGCAAGGATCGACAGATCCTTGCAACAGAACGCCCGATCCCTGTCATGGATCGGGTTGTACAATTATGGGCAAAGAGACAAGGATCGATCAATCCTTTTCATGGATCGGGGGATCCTTGTCCCAAACAAAAAGTGATATTAATATAAGTTCAGAGTCTACAATCGCACTCGTTAGGTTTTGCTTCTCTTTTCTTTTCTTTTTCTTTTGGATTTTCATTTATTTATTTGCTACTTAACCCTTCTCTAAATTTTTAAAGTCTGGAGGAGGATACTTACGTATTTACTTTTCTTTTGGAGTGTTGTTTTGAGTAGTTTTTATGTTTTATTGAGTCAGTTTTTATAAATCCTTGCACTTTATGATGATCTTAAGATTTTTTTCCTTACGCTTTGTGCCTTAATTTTATTCATATTGACCATTTCTCTTGAACTGTTAGCGCATGCAATCTAGAAAACCTCATGACCAGACTCCCACCAGAAAGCTTTTTAACTCAAACTCTTTTCTAGATTGTTTTAACTCTATTTATCGAAACTACTAATGAACTTAATTTCTTTGAATAAAGGACTTGAAATTAGGAATTCATAACCAATCATTCATGATTACATTCCCCATTTTTGTTCACTCTTTTTCGGTAATCTTGAGTGACCAGACTCATCTTTAGTCTGGCACGACACCCTTACCCTATCTCATTTGAATCTCCAAGAACTTCTTTTTGTTCCTATGTGCACACATGTGCAAAAAAAATGGAGACAGTAGGGTAGACATGATCCTCCTAGTTACTAAGGTAGGATAAAACCATTAGGTGGTTTAGACACGGTCTTAAGTGTCTAGTAGACAGTGTTGGGTGATTTAAAATCCTAAGATGGTATGGTTGTCATTCTTCATGTTGTATGGGTATATTTTGATTTAAATGTTTCTGTAAAAGCTGATTTTCCCCGGATTTTCAAAAAACAATAAAAAAAACTCATTATGGGGAGAATGTTCTTATTGTCTCGGGCTTACATGGTCAATGATTCTAAGTGCAAAGCAAAGTCTCCTGAAAGTTTAATGGTCCATTTGTTTTCAAACTTTATATCCTTCTATTTAATCTTTGTTTTCCTTTACTTGAGGACAAGAAAAGATTCAAGTCTGGGGATTTGATGTATTCGTATTTTACGATTTTTTACTTATGTTCTGTTCGAGAAAAATGGTGTTTTAATATGCATTTGTTTTTTTTGGTGTTTTGGTATTCTTTAGTGTTTTTACAGGTTTTACATTGCTTTGAAAAAGAAAAGAGCAATTTGTATCAGAAATGGACATTTTCGAATGCAAAATCATATTGAACGGTTAGACATATAACCATATTTGATAGGCTTCCCACCGTTGGATCAAATTGCAATTTTACCACACGATAGCCACAAGGGTTACCTTTCTTTTGGTGGTGTCTTGGATGAAATCCAACGGTGCGATCAAAAGTTATGTCGTTTTAGTGAAAATTTGTCAAGCTGACGACGGGAAGACGAACGTGCAGTAACAACTTTCCAGAAGGACAAGGATCTACTGATCCTTGCGAGGGATCGACTGATCCTTTTCACGACGCAACCAAGACGACTTAATTTAACCAAAATTGAAGACAGAAGATCCAAATACATGTTTAAAACACCATACTCGATTTCTTTGTATTATTATGCTATTTTCTGAGCTTTTGAGCAACTAGAGAGCTTTGTAACCTAAAGGAGACGAATTTCAGTCCGTACCCATTCAAGAAGAATTATGAACCCTTTACTTGTTGCTTTTGATTCAACACAACATGTCTCTCTTGATTTCATCTTGCGTTGTTTCAATCGCTATGTAAGTGCAGTTCTATAGTTGGGTTTAGGGTTTCTCACAAAGAGATTTCATGATTCAGTGATTGTTAGGTTGTTAGATTGGAGAGTTATCAATTGATCTTCACTCTGCATTATTCTTAAGGCTTAAATTAGCTTGATCACCTAGTTTATTATTTTAGGTTATTTCACGCACTAAAAGTGTTCGATGAAATTTTTGAATGAATGTTAAGTGAGCAAATTGTCTTAGACCAACGAAAGTTGATGTTTTAGGGATTTGTGAACAAATCAATCATGTTAGAATGCATGTTTAGGATTTGAAATTCAACATAAGTTAATCTCTAGGGTCCTTATACATAAAGAATTAGCGCTACGGAAGTAGTTTAATTTTAGTGAATAGAGTTCTAGGTGGTTCTTAACCGATTCCTCACTAATAGATCTACAATCCTGATGAAATAAATTCCCTGAGAACACTATGTGTCTAGCGCTTTTCTGGATTGATTACAAACCAACTCATTCTCTCTGCTCTTTGTATGCTTATTTCAATTTTAGCATATCTCAACCAATTCTTCTTTTTCGTCTTAGCTCGCGTGTGATTCATAGTTTTTCGTGTGATCTTTGGTCTCTGTGGATTTGATCTCGAGCCCCTACAACGTGCATATTTGTGTGCTTGTAGTTGTTTATTTAGAAGAAAACCTAAGCCATCACAAATCAGAATGGTGGATTTTCATCATTGCCATAGCCATTCGACAAAGAATTATGTGTCATTAAAATTGGAAATGAACAAGCTCCTAAGGAAGGGTCATCTAGAGGAGTTCCTTTCTGAAAGGGCAGCAATATTTGCAAAGTTAAAGCATCCATATGAACCAAAAGATCCAATCCCTGATTTTTCAAGGCCCATCATGTGATCAATCACATAGCAGGAGCGTCGAGTGACGCACTATGCGGCGAAGGATCCATGGGAAGAAATTTCATAAATAAAATATTTTTCTTTGCATCAGACTTTCCAAAGAGTGAAGCTTCAATACTCGACATCATAAGCATACCAATCTTTGATAGGTTGAACCGGCACTCTTAAGGCCAAAAGGCATGACCTTATAACAAGAGATCCGTTGGGATGTCATGATGGCTGTCTTTTCCTGGTCGTCTAGATACATCAGAATTTGGTTGTACCCGCTCAATGCATCCATGAAACTCATGAGTTGATGGCCAGGGTGGCATCTATTAGCTTGTCGATGTGACGTAGAGGAAAGGGGTCCTTGGGACAAGCCTTGTTGAGATCTGTGAAATCAATACAGACTCTCCACTTCTTGTTTTTCTTTTGTACCACAACGATGTTGGCTAGCCACTCCGGGTATCGTAGTTCTATTATGAATCCAGCAACGAGGAGGTTTCTCACTTCTTTGTTGACAATTGTGTCCCATTCCGGAGTGAATTTTCTCCTCTTCTGTTTGCTGGTGGGTGATCTGGATCAACCATCAGTATGTGGGAGATGACGTCAAGGTCATTCATTGGCATATCCACATGAGACGAGGCGAAGCAATCATGATTGGATTGGAGAAAGTCAATGAGCCTTCATCTCAGCTCTATAGGGAGCCGCAAGCCAACTCTTAACTTCATACTTGGGTCACTTTCCAATAGTAAGATTTCATCAAGTTTTTTGATCTTAGACTCCTCGTCCATTGTATTAGCCTTAGTCAAAGGTAGAGTTAGAAGCGATGGCTTGTTTCTGAGGGTGACTTTGTAGCATGAGTGGGCGTCTTGTTGCTCGCCTTTGATTTCTCCGATCCTCCAGGGTGTAAAGATTTTCATGATTTGATGTAGTGTGCTCGGGACTCTTTTCATAGCATGGATCCGTGGCCTCCCCATGATAGTGTTATATGCAAATGGGCAATCTACGACGGTAAACCTAGTTTGCTGATAGACTCGTCCTCCCTATACCATTAAGGTTATCTCGCCGATGGTCTGGTTCACTTCTTCGTTGAACCCAATTAGAGTGTTTGATCTTTTTAATAGGCTTGACTCGACAATTATTAAATCTTTCATGGTTCCCAGTAATAGAATATTGACGGAGCTCTCGCTATCAACAGGACTCGCCTGATGACATAGTTGGCCATGGTCAAGCATACCACTAGGGCATGCATCATGGTGGGTAGCCCATACTCTGCCACCTTTGTTAGAAGTGAAGCTGATGGTAGCTGATGGTGGTGCTTCGCTTTGAGGCCTATTACACAAGTGGAAGATTCTTGAAGGTATGTGATTTCTTCTTAAGATAGGATTCTCCTTAGTTTTGAATCCTTTGGCCCCTTGATATATGATTCATCACTCTGGTAGGCCTTGCTTACTCTGGGGCTAGTTCCTCGACAAGTTCAAGGTGTTTGGACTTGGCTACCTCGATGTTTCTTCTAGCAAGGAACTTCTGGTAAGTGGCACACCACTTAGAGTTATTCCTTGAATAATTGGGTAATTGTGGTCTTGATGGCCATGTTACGCTACAAGTAAAGCACATTAGCTCTCCAACAATTTTGGTCGGTGTCGTAGCCAAGATATTTTGATTGGTTCAGGCAACATCAGGTTTTCGCCTTCGTTGGCCGTAGACATGGACTTGTTCCTTGGGCCCTTAGAGCTTTTAGCACACCCTTATGTTCCTGGCTGACTCTAAGACCGATTCTCTCTAGGATCCTTATCGTGTTTAGGGGTGTTTGAGATAGCTTTCTGAGTTTAATAGATTTGGTAGGTGTGGTCTTCTTCCCACTTGATATGCGCCCAGACATTGGAAAGGATGTCCTCCACAATGTGCAATGGATACTTGGTGAGATCTTTATAAAGGTCACCATCGATCAATGGCCCTTGCCTAAAGGCATAGATAGTGGTGGTGAAAATGCAATGGAAATAATTCCTAAGGCTTTCGCCTTCTCGCTGCTTGACGTGGTAAATATCGTCAGAAGTGCGTCATAGGATGCGGCTGCTAGTGAATTGTTCTATGAAAGGGTTTGTTAATGTAGCGAAGGATTTTATGGAGTCGTTGGCTAAGTTAGAGTACCATAGCAGTGTTGATACCCTGAGACTTGCTTTGAATCCTTTTCATATGCACACTTCCATAATTTCATGGCTAATGGACATGGTCAAGATGCATTGGCGGTATTGAGAAATATGCGTATATGGGTATGTGGTCCCATCATATAGCGGCATAGAAGGCCAAGTGAATTTCATTGGTATTTTACAGAGGGTGATGGCATCGACGAAAGGGGTATCCACTTAGGAGTTAAGATTAATCCTAATAATTGGAAGAGTTATTCCAGGTAGACGTTTGATTATGTTCTCCATAGCTTCCAGCCTTCATGTTAGCAAGGCTTCTAGACAAGTGACATCGTTGGCGTTTGCTTCATGGGGTTTTTCGTGGCTGATGTTACGGTTAGAGCCAAAGGTTTTGGTCAGCCCTGAGCGAGGAGTTTGATGGGCCCGTGTTTCCTTAATGACTTTCGCCGGTGTCTCATCTAGTGGTTGATAGATGGGACCTCTTTTTGAACATGACGCGTTTCTCTGCTTTGCCGTCAGCGTCGAAGGTGTGGACGTCTTTCTTTGACGCTAGGGCCTTGAGAGTCGCAGTCTCTTCTTCTAGCTCTTTCAGTCAAGCTTCATTCTCCTTCAGTTGGGCTGCTATTGCTTTGTATGCTTGGATTTTTGCTGCAAGAGCTTCACCCTCCATAGTTTTAGGTACGGCCTTCTTCGTGTGATTTGTGGTCTCACTTTCGGATGTAGAGATGTGGATATCACTCTTCTCTGGTTCAAAAGAATTGCTTGATTCACTCATAGTTCTTCAATTCTTGTTGAGATCTCTCCCCTCCTTCTAGCACCAAACTGTTTGGGGTTTTTGGATGATTCTTCATAGGAGAGAGAATAAAACTGAAAGATGTAAAGTGATTCTTTATTAATGTCAAAAATAATTGATTACAATGAGTGAATAAGCCTTAGAGTTCCGGGTCCCTGAATTAGGGTATTTATAGTTATTCAAATAAGATTATTTCCACATTCTTTTAGGAAAACATAGATAACTTCTATATTCGAGTCTATCTTTTACTAAAAATAAAGATTTCTATTATTCAATAAGGCAATTGTCCTTATCTCTATCTTTTACTTTTTTCAGATATCATTGGTGAGGTCAAGGCTTCCCAGGGCAGAGTCATGGTAACAAGTTAGGGATAGGGTTCTCGAGAACTAAATTTACAAAGTCATAGTTTGAGCAGCATAAGAGGATGGTCATGGTCTTGGTCGTGGTCTTGGCCATGGACAAGGGCCAACCCCTTAACCGCCTTACCAAGTCGTCATCACTACTCAGACACTAGAGGAACCTGTAGAGTCATCAAAACCACCTTAATCTGCTCTCCATTCTCTCATGAACCCCATTTCAAGGTAAAGATGTACTAGATCCTCACTAATTTCATATTCTCGTTTGGTTGCATTAGTCTAGGGTTAAAGTGAAGCATCGTGTCAAGCTATATGACTTGACACGTATTACGGTTGTATTGTGTATTGCTTAGTCCTATTGACAATAAGCCTAGAGTGCATGATGTATTTTATCGCTAAGTAGATCATAGGAAATATAAATGAATGGTAAGACTTGATTGATTACGGTAATCGGGATTCCTTGAAATTACGAAAGAAATTGATATGCCCGTAATTGTGTGATATGTTTTCTGTTGGATGCTCACATATACTTAGTGGTGTGATGAAACATTGATGTGCGCTCAGGGCTATCAGAAGTTCAAGTGGGATAGCACCTATGACCCACATCAGTGATTGCGGTTGAGTTGTTAGTCCAAGATGTCAAGATTGGACGGAAAAGTACCAGATCCCAAGGTAACTGACCAGTGGGGAAACGACTATGCGATGTGGTTGTGTTAGGGATTGAGATAAGATGACAAGCCTGAGCTGAAAGGTAAATCAGACACGAGGCTAAAAGATTACATATTGATGAGCTCAAGGGCTAAAAGATTACATGTCTCTCGGACTAGGGGTTAAAAGGTTACTTGCCTCTAGGTATTGATTAGGATGTCCAATGATGTGATGTGATAAGAAATGCTGAAGTTATGTGAAATAGTGAATAGTGTGGATAGTATTATTATCGTGATGTGAATGCTTTGTAATTGTGTGTTCGACATGCTAGGTACTAATGTGTTTAGTTTGGGTTTAGGTTTAGATTTTTGGGGTTATACTCAAGTTTGGACCAAATGGTATTGCTTGCTTTTTCACTGGGTTGTTTGTTTGAAAAGTTATCACCCACTCTTTTTATCCATTTTCTTTCTACTAACGTCTTTAGCAAGTTAACGAGGTAAAATGAAGGTAAAATTCAAGTTGGTGATTTTATGATAGACAATTTAATTGTACTAGTTGGTTAACCTTGAAACCCAACAAAGTCGATATTTTAAAACAAGAATGAATTTGTAGGATAACCAAAAAAAATCTATAATTAAGAATCTAGCGCAAAGAAAAAATATTTTTGTTGAATGGAAAATATTAACTAAAACATGGGGACTCTTTACTTAAATGTCATTTGGGTGTGTTATAAGGACAAAAAACATGAGGGGTAAAACATGAAAAAAAAATTAATATTAGATATCTACGTAATAGTTTTGTTATCATTGAGCCTAATCTATATTATTAAAGCATAAGCACAACAACATTATCTACCGTGTGATATTATCAATTTTGGACTCTTATATTATTATTAATTATTCAATTCATTAACTCAACTAATTAATTTATTTAATTAGGGAATGATTATCCTTTCAGTTTTGAATATTTCTAAAAAATAACATTTAAATTAATAACTCGTGAAATTTTTCATAGTACGCATACTAACCAGGCAAATAGATATGAGTACTAACCAGACCTTTTTGGAAGTGGTTCTACTTAAGATGGGTTTTAGTCAAGTTCGGCGGTCATGGTTGTTGTGGTGTGTCAAGTCAGTGTAATACGAAATTCTATTTAATGGTCAACCAACTGGAAACATTATTCCATAGAGAGGGTTGCGAAAAGGTGACCTTTTATCACCGTATCTTTTTATCTTTTTTACGAAAGTTTTTATTGCGAGTATACGACAGAAGGAAACAAATCACGTTTGAACTGGTGTTAAGATAGCTCGACATAGCTCGCCAGTCTCCCATTTACTTTTACTGACGATAGTCTGCTTTTTTAAAGTGGAGGACACCCAGTGTCGAGTAATCTTGGACGTACTACGAGATTATAGGGTCACATCAAAATAAGTAATTAATTATGGTAAGTCTTCTATCATGTTTGGCAAAAATGTATTGGGGAAAACTAAAGATATCTTGAAAAATACTCTAGGTATAATGAAATGAGGTGGCATGGAGACCTATTTAGGTAACCCTAAGAGCCTAAGGGGCTCCAAGAGCCAAATCTTCAACTATATTAAGGAACGGTTAGAAGATCGAGTTAATAGATGTTCATCCAAGTTTTTATCAAAAGGGGGCAAGGAGATTTTGCTCCCACATATGTTATGTCATGCTTCAAGCTTTCCCAAGCGTTAATTACAAAGTTAACTAACGTGATCTCCCACTTCTGGTGGAGGTGCAATGAATATAACATTGGTCTCTATTGGGTTGCATGGTTGAATGGGAATATATTCCAGATGAAGCAGGAAGTTTAGATTTTAAATCTCTGGAAAACTTTAACAGGGCATTATTGGCAAAAAAGACTATGGAGGCTAATTAAGTTTTTGAATTCTTTGGTCGCTCGGGTAGTAAGGGGTACGTATTTTAGGAATGTATACCCTTAAAATGCCAAGAAACCATATTCACCGTCATTTGGATGGAAAAGTATCTTCTCCACCCAAGGTTTACTAATGCAAGGGGTTAGAATACGGATAGGTTATATGGATAGATTCCAGGATTTGAACATCAGTACGGCAAGATCCATGAGTCTCCAATGTTATGTCACGGTCAGCGAGAGGGCAAGGTAGTGTTTGGTATCCCATATTAGAGGTTCAACAGCTGATAGATCCCATAACAAGGGAGTGGCATGTACCGCTTGTGGGAATTTCTGGACCTAGCAGAAGCCCAGGTGGTCCGGGAAATATAGCCGATTCGGACTAGTACTCACGATAGTCTAATTTGGTACTATACGAAATTAGGACAATATACGGTTTGATCCGGGAACAGTCTTCTTAATTCTATGGAGGTAACTCGATTAAATAATAATGGTTAGGGGCATGGCTTGGAGGTTTTGAAGGCATTAGCATGGAAAATAAAGTGTCCATTGAAGATCTAATATTTTATCTGGCGAGTAATTACAGGGAGCATGGCGGTAAAAACAGAGCTAGTTACCTGTAGAATCCACTGCGATATGGTATGCAAAAGATGTGGAAGCTCTGAAGAAACAATTAATCTAGTGGTTTTTTTAATGTCCTTCAATTTTACCAATTTTGGAATTTTAATCTCTGTACGAATATGGATTACCTTTTTTGGAGTGACACTTTGCAGGGACGAGATCAGACCCAACATGATATGTATCATATGGAAATCGAAGAATCAAAAGGTTTTCCGTGGAGAACATAGAGAACACGGAGAAATTCTAAGGAATGCAGGACTTGAGAATGCCACCTGGGAAGAGGCGCATGAGGGCAATCATTCTGTTGAAGAAGACAACCCCCTTGCTCAGTATAGGGTGACATATGGATTAGTGTGTCGTATAGATGACTCTTGAAAACGGAAGATCCTACCTCTAAATTGGGATGGATATGCCTAGATAGAAATGAGAAGGTAGTTCTGCTCGAGGGAAAGTATCATCGAAGGAGCTTATAACCGTTACATACAGAGATGAAAGCTTTGATGTGGGTGATGCAGGAGATACGCAACAGAGGTCTCACCTACCAAGTTTGTGAGATGGATTGTGCAGAGCTTTTTACTTTTATACAAAATCTAGATGATTGGTCAGCCTTCCATACGCTCGTTGGGACTTCCAGATACTATGAAACCAACTTCCTGATTTTGCTCTATCCACCATCTTGCACAAGAAGAATGTACGATCGGATTGTTTGTCTCGGGGCTCCCAATTATTTCTCATGATTTTCCTATTATATATATTATTCCTCCTAGTTAGACCACCAACTATGATGTGAGTTCTAATTATTGTTTGTTTGTACAAAAAATGAAGTTCACTATTTAACAATTACAAAAACGACAATTTTGAAATGATTCAATATGTATAATATTCAATATTTTTAAAACTAAATCAGCAATCGAACTGGGTAATTTCTTGAGTCGTGGGTCAGTGTGGTGCAACCAAGTTCAACTGGATTTAATGATATTTTTACAGATAAAATATAATTCAGAATAAGATATTATTTTAAAATAATATTATAGTTGAAGATAAATATATTATCTTAAATATTTAAACAAATATTTAAACCATAAAATTTTAAAAATTAAAAGTGTAACTTTGCCCAAAAAATATAATAATTAATAAAATAAATTAAATTTCATGTTTAAGATTTGAACCCAATTCGAATTCGGTTTAGCGGTTTGTCGATTTCCAATTTTTTATCGGTTTGAGCCGGTCCATTAACAAGTCTACTTTTATTTGGGTTTTTTATTGACTCAACTCAGCTATACTTTCGGTTTGCGGTGGAACCTGGTTCGGTTTTTAAAAACATTGCATATTATCTCGGACTTGTCCGGCTTTGAAAATATTACGTATTACTATAGACAAAATTAAAATATAAATATAAGAAAATTAAAATGATGAGAACATTTAGTATTGAAAATTATTATGTATTTATGATTTTTTTATATGAGTTCAATCGTATAATTGTTTTGATCATGGTATAAATATATGGTAAGAGAAACGAATTTTCATTTTGACATCTAATATGTTTTAGTAATAAAAATATTTTTTTACTATAATTTTTTATAGTAAAAATTTTATTATCTTTAAAAAATTTTGTATTATATTATGCCCAAAAAATAAATTTCACGCTTACCAAAATCTATTTTTTTCTTAAACCAAAAGATACTCATTGATTAGTCCATGTGTAGAGGATTCTTTTATACAAAAATAAGTTTATAAGCAAGACTTAAATTAAAGCAAGGATTTAGACAAATAGTAAGCAGAAGCAAACAATGGCAAAGCGTTCACACAATATACACGGTCTTTGTCTTTGTCTTTTTCTAAACGAATTAATTGCAATTGCGAAAATTTATGTATACAAAATTAAAGATTCTAATATTCGGTAGGTACGTGTATCCATCTTAATTTAATTTTGGTGTCTGGTTTTTTGAACGAGGGCAATCATATATGGCGTTTTCTCGAAGGAGCAAGTGGGGTTTATCGCAGCATGAAACTTATAAAAGAAAACTAAAATATATCCTAAGAGTGGCTGCAAATTGAGAATGGTAATTACCATAAAATTTGAACGATGTTGATGATTGTGGATGATACTAAGAAAATTGATATGCTTTGTTGTCCCAATCATTCCAGATGTCGTTTAAAACACAGAATTTAGATATTTGTATTATAACTTAAAAGTGCATCTAAGAGCATCTCAGAATACCACTTTTCAAATTTTTATTTTAAAAATACCATCACTAAATTTTTTCCCTAAAATATCACAAAATGAAATAAATAAACTTTAGATCTCAAAATGATGTTTAAAAAACCTCAAAACTAATTTCTAACTCCAAATAATTAAACCTAAAATTTTGATAACTAAACCCTAGACCCAAATAATTAAAACTAAAGTTCTGAAAACTAAACCCTAGAAAAATTAAACATATGTGTATATAAAATTACCACATGAATATTTATTTAGTGTTTACAAGCTCTAAATGGACGAATCACCGGAAAGTGTCTTTAAGTCAAGTGATTAAAGGTCCACATCTGCGGTCATCCTACCGGAGTTCAACTCCACTAAATCGTGTTAGCCCGCGTAGTAGGGTTATTTAGCTATGGATTGGGTCTTGTCGATCCAATTGTTGACAAAAAAATGGAGGAATCACCTCATATCTATTTCTTAACGGTTCAACTCAAAGCCCTTCAAAAAGAATAGAACTTATAATCATTTATTTTTAATCAGTAAAAATGAGTGAATTACATTTAAACCCAAACTAAGTTGTGGAAATTACAATTTCTACCAGGGTTTTATCCATCTGGGCCGAAATATCGATTAACCCCGATTTATTTATTTTTTAGAAGAGAAATTAAAACAACATAATTTCTCTAATATCAAACTCCTATATCGAATTTGAGTTCAAAATCGTCGCTTTGAAAAGTATCATCAATCGTCTCTTCTTCGAAGTGAAACTAGGGAAACTAAGAATCGATTTGTCGAGAAAGCTTGCTTTTCAAATCCGTAAAAATGGTGGAAACAAGGCGGGGCTCGAAGAAGGAGAAAGAAGAAACGGAGAAGGTAATCGTGAAGGAGGAAGTCTGAAAGAGGAGGTGAATCCGACGAAGGAAGAGTATAAGAAGTCGAAGAAGGCGAAGTCGGCAAAGACTGCTTCTGCTGTGAAGATTATAGAGCCGATGGAGAAGACGGAGGCGTCGAATCCGGTTGATGGAGTGATGAAATTGAGTAGGGATGAGTCAGTGGCGGCGACGATAAACATGCTAGTGGAGGTTGTGGCGCCGATAAACGACGATGTAGACAATGAAGGTGAGGAAGTCGCCTCAACTGACGGCGGAGACAAGGATGCAAACAAGGACAAAGATGAAGATGAGGATGAAGAATTTCTTGAAGCAAACAATGAAGAGGAACCAGCAGATCGTGAGGATGAAGAAAAGGAGGATGCAAACAATGGAGAGGAAGCAGTAAATGACGAGGATGAAGAGAAATATGCAAACAATAAAGAGAAAGCAGTAAATGGTGGAGAAAGTGAATCTGAAGGAGAGGAGGAGAGGGATCGGTTTGCAATAGTTCCTAGTATCAATACAGAGCACTTCCAGGTAACCAATTAGCAATTGATTTTAATTCGTAGATTTTGATGCTAGTTACATTGTGTTTTGGGAGAAAAAAGTGGACAGTAGTAGGAAATATTGAGTAAAGTATGCGTAATACTAGGGTAGAAGTAGTGAGGAATTTTTAATAGTTGGTGTAGAATTGTATGTTACATGAGGTAGAACTTTATTAGAGTGTTGATGTATTACTGATATAATGTGGTAAAACTGTATCTAACTCGCATGAAGATTTTATGGCAATTAAACCAGCTCGAATGTATATCTTGCCAACGGAGTACGAGAAATAAATAAAGACGGGGACAAGGTGTTTTATAGCAGAAACTATCGACACTCTTGCGAACATGAACCCAAAGCTCAGTTTGTCGGAGAGAAGATGGTTTGAGGAGCATCCTCAATTTAAACACTTGTTCCACATGAAAATAGACAAAAACAACAAGGTTCAGGGGATGTGGATATTATTGCTGCGAATTGCCAAAATCTCAAAGCGAAAAGAAGTGTGGTTCATCGTCAATGGCGTTCCCATCTGGTATAACCTGAGGGAACACATATTGATATCAGGACTAGACTGCCGCAACTATCCTCTCATATACAAGAAGGTGGGTAGTACAACTTTGTGAAGTGGCATTTCAAGGGAACAATAAGGTTGGAAGATGTGAAAGCGAAGCTAGAGGGAATAGGACCCCCACAGAGACAGGTTGAAGATTGCAGTCTTGTATTTCTTAGCAAGTGTGGTTTGCGCGCAAACCAAGAGTGGAGATGGTGCAAAAAATGTTTTTGATTTTTTCCAAAGAGCAGTGACTGATCTTGAGTTCTGCAAGACCTTTTCGTGGGGAGATACTACTACGATTACATGTTGAAGGAGATCTCTCACAGCCTGAATCATTTTAAAGGTCAGGTGAAGGAAAAGGTTTTATGGCCTCTTCCAGGCTTCTGTATTCCATTGGAGGTAAGTAAAAGAGCATTAGGACATTGTTATTATTTTTTATTTTTGACCACTTAAGAAAATGTGTGTTTCATAGCTTTTTACTTTTGAGGCAATTCCGCAGTTGGGAATTAAGTTCAGAGAACCTGTTGGAAACGCTGATGTGAACTTTCCGAGGATGTGCAAGTCAACATTCAAACCAAGTGAAATGTAAGGGTTTTCTCTTTCAAGAATATATGAGGGACTGGACACAACTAAGGTAAGTATTGGTTATAACTAGGCGATGAATTTGTGGAAATTTTCTATAACATTATGGTTTGATATTCACAGGACACTGAAAGCATGCTCGCTACCAAAACTATTGAAGAAGAAGCTCTCCTGCTTGAAATCACGGAAGCGGATGACGATGTTGATGAGACATGTCTTACTACATTTGGGTTAAGTGTCTCGGAAAAGGGTTGAAGGTCTTTTTTGAAGACATGTACCAAGAAGATGTTGCCTCCCAAGAAGAAAACATAGAAGACGCAAAACAAGCAGCTAAGCCTCCCACTGAAGGCTCCACTCCCACTGATTTGGGAGATGTTATGAAAATCCTTAAGAAGATAGGAGAGCAACTAAACAGAGTGGAGAAGAAGGTTGACAAATTGGAGAAAAGTTTGGCACAAATTGAGGCATTTGTCAATGAAGCTCGGAAAGGAAAAAAGAAGGATAAATGAAGCGAATAAAAACTTGAAAGTCGTGGTTGTGGGAACTTAATTTATTATTTTCTGTTTTGTTGATGTTGTGCACAACTTAATCTAGTCTATTTAATTCTAAATTTGGTGAACTTCAATGGAAGTCAATGTCTATGGTAGATTTGTTTAGATGAGATAAGATTAGATTAGATTAGATTAGATTAGAGTCTTAACAAACCATAAAACAAAAGAGGTCTCTAAACAAAACATAAACTGAAATAAACATAAATTGAAATAAGTCATATCCTTCTCAAATGCTCCTTAAGCTTTACCAACTCTTCAGTCATCTCATCCATACGCTTATTTAATTGCTCAACCTCCTCCTCAACACTGAAAATTAATGGTTGAAAAAAGTCGAGGCCATCGTCCTGCAAAGAAAATCAAGTTCACAAAGTTTCAGCTACATCAAGTAGTTCTGCCTAGTTTCACCAGTTCTACTTTGCCGAATGTAATGAAAATCGAAATTACCTTGAAGTTCTTGTACGTGAAGTATCTTCTCCCAGGAAAAGTATCAAAATCTCCTGGGTACTTTGGTTTAGGTGAGACTTCGTGGATGATTCGTCCCACACATGGGCAACTGCTCGGTGTCCCATTTTAGGCATCGGCAACGAATGAAGTCATGTTCCAGTATTTCATCATCTTTTTCGTGTGCTTTTCCTCCTCGGCTGGATCCCAATAACTGGCCAGCTCAGGCATTCCCTCCATGACGTGATGAGAGAGAGGGAGATAGAGAGAGAAAATTGATGAAAGTGAGAGGGAGAGAGGGAGATAGAGAGATGAGTGAGAATGATGTGAATGAGAATGAAAAAGATAGAATCGAGAGAATCTCGTGTAGTAAAGGCAAGGAAAAGTGGAAAATTTTGTGATTTGACAGGTTACGGCGGCAAAAATATTTCACATTCCCGCCAACAAAATTTCTTATAGTTATACATAGGATACTAGTGTTACGAATTTTCCTCATAGTTATACTTTTGGTGTTTTTCATTCTTTTTAGTAATACCTAACCTTTAAGTTTGTTTTAGTAATTTTACTTATGTTAATTGTACTTAAACACAGAATACTGATATTTTTATGCAACACTATGTTTGAATTCAAGATTTCTTTGAGTTTCCCTTTGTAAGTTGGTTTTTCGTGTAAGAAGTGTTCATGAAATTACAAGGTAATATATCGGAGAATAACGGTTTTGTAACAAATGTTATTTTCACCAGGAATATTTTTCAGAATTATATGTTAAAGCAATAAAATAAAATGTAAACCTATGATAACAATGTTTTATTATATGTAATACTAATTTAATTTGAAAAAACACCAAAAATAAGAACTAGTTTTACGATATAATTACGATTGTTCTACACAATAGAAAACATCTAAAAGGTACTTTTACACCGTAAATAACTCAGTTTTATGCAGTTTCATTTCTACACATCCCAAATAACAACCAATAAAAACTGAATACTTGCCTTACACGCCTTTTGTTTTGCGTCCTTGTACGCCATTCTCCAGCTAATGGAAACCTCTTAGCCTTTTTTCGTCCCTTCTTGTTGGGAAGATTATTGGGTGTGATCTGCAGTCGTTTGATATGATCCGGTACATTCCATTGAGACTTGTCCAACACTAAATAAATTTTCATGATGTAAGCTATTTCCCACAAGTTCGTCCAGTAATATGGCGTGCACAGCTCATGCAATTCTATACGGACATCACTACCAGGACCCTCAACGTCATCATTAAACTTTTTGAAATATATGAATGCGGTAAGTGCATGCACACAAGGATACTTCTCAAAATCATATACCTTGCAACTACAGCTTTTTGCTGCCAATTTCACCAAATAATTCTTCCCATCAGTATCGGTGATCTCGTACTCAAGCTCATAAGTGTTTAGCTCCCGCACAGGTAATCTCTTGGCTTCAATCCATGTATTGTGTAAGTAGTTCTCCACGAAAGGCACTAGATTGTTTTCAGGCGTTCTAGATCTTGCATCCTTCCGTTGTTCATTAAATCATTTAGAAAACTTTTTCACGATTGCATCCATCAATGGTATTAAGGAGTACTTCCTTTCCTTCCTAAATGCATTGTTCAACGATTCAACGTTGTTGCTAGTGTCCAAATTGTATCTGACACCTGGAAAAAGAGCTCTTGCCCATTTTTCTTTCTGAGTACTTTCCTCCACATACTTCATCGTTGAAGGATATCTTATCTTGAAAGACTCGTAAGCAGAGTTGAACCCAGCCACCGTGTATTGCCTACTCAACTCCATGAATCTCCATGCGACCACGTCTTTGTTGACGTTAGAAGCATTCCCTTTCACATTTTCGGACATATGTCATAAACAATGACCATAGTGAGCCTGTGGAAACACATTAGCTATAGCACCGACGAGGCTTGTATTTCTGTCACTCATAAAAACCAATTCAGATGAGTTCGGTACCACACTTTTTAGCATCTCAAAAAACCAAGTCCAACTGGTATTATTCTCACCATCGAGCACACCAAAGGCAATTGAAAAATGGTGATGATTGGGATCTTGAGCTATGGCGAAAACTAGTACGCCACCAAATTCGTTCTTCAGAAATGTGGCATCCACAACTATCACTTTTCTCAAGAATTGAAACCCTTTAATGCAAGCTCCCAAAGCTATGAAGAGGTACTTGAATTTTCCTTCCTCATACAATTTAACACTTGTCTTTGACTCCGAATTGACATACTCTAACATGTACAAATAGTTATACAACATCTTGCAGCTCTGTACGGACTACCACGCAAATAACTAACAGCCTGATTTTTCCCTCTCAACATGTCATATATAGGGGTGGGCATTCGGTTCTTCGGGTCGATTCTTTCGGTTCTCGATTCTTTCGGTTCCTAAATTTTGGTACCCATTTAGGAACCGAAGAAATTTCGGTTCGGTTCAGTTCTCGTCGGGTTCGGGTCAGTTCCGGTTCTTGAAAATGGAACCGCAAAAGAACCGAAATTTTTTCGGTTCCAAATCGGGCTTGGGTAATTTCGGGTCTTTCGGGTATTTTTGGGTATTTTTGTGTATTTTGAGAAAATTTTAATTTTTGGAGGGGGTATTTTTCATGTATTTCGGGTACTTTTGAGTTTGATGGGTACTTTCGGGTCTTTTTGGGTATCTCTGTGTACTAATTTTTCGGGTATTTTTGTATATTTTGGATAATTTTTGTTATCAGATCTAAAAAGTCCCAAAATATCTGAAATATCTTAGGATACTAAGTTATATTTCAGGTATTTTCGGGTACCCGAAAAAATTTGGTTCGGTTCAGTTCCAGTTCTTTCGGTTCTCAAAAATTGATTTCCATTCGGGTATTTATCAAATTTCGGTTCGATTCTGGTTCCGAATTTTTCGGTTCTTTCGGGTCAGTTCTTCGGGTTCGGGTAATATGCCCAGCCCTAGTCATATATGACACATCAACACCAAGTTTTCTCTTCACAAGATCCATGATCACTTACGGAGTTGGAGTTTCCATTTCTCCAGGATATTCCTCCTTCATAAGAGAGGCGACTAATTGTGTCGAGCCTTTTCTCTTGTCGTTGCTCGTACTTTGACTAGCCTGACAGCATGTATGCATATTCGTGTACGTTCTAATCGAGAAAACTTTTGTCTTTCCAATCCTTGCAGCTCGTAAACCCCATTGACAGTTTAGCCGAGAACATTTTACCACCCATCTCGAGAGGTCTAACTTTTTAATGGTATAACTAAAGCATTTCTCAAATGCTTTCTCATATGCGGCTCTATCCACGAGCTCTTGAACTAGCGTCTTACTAGTAAATTCTTGAAGCTTACTCATACCCAATCGGTCTTCATATTGCTCTCTCTGTAACTTGACTAGATTCTTCGAAAGGTAGCTCCTCAACATAATAATCAGCCATATTCACATTTCTTCGACAATGGTATCCGCCTTTACAACATGCTCAACATTCTCCGCCTCTAACACTTCATTCTATTTTGCTAGCTCATCTCCTCCTACGTAGAGATTAATGACATTATGTCCTACATCAACATTTGGCTCCAACTTTTCGTAGTTCATACCAAAAGAATTTTTCCCCGCTCTCGACAGTTGCTTGTCGTGATCCAGTCTACTTCTCGCCTCCACAAACAAAAGACACTTACAGTTCTCTTTATCAATGGAAGTTAGGTAAGCAAACATATCTTCATCATCTGAAATAGTTATTTGTTCCTTGCATCCAACCAGCAACGGGATGTAGCTCAATTCCAATTTAACTTTACTTTCGTCCAATGATAGTTTCTTATAAATTCTATCTTCTATCATTGACAATGTTATATCCTCCACCGATGTCTTCAATATTACACTACACATGCGACCTTGAAATTTGAAATGTATGCTCATGTACTTGCTCATTGTGACCTGTCAAAACAATGCAAAAAACTCAATATATTATCCACATCTGCCCATAGTTTTACTAGCGCTACTTAGTTCTCCTTTCACAAGAACTCAAATTGAATGGTTCCGGGTGCGAATCTACTGCCTATTCACCACACTCAACCACTATCGTGTAATAATCATCCCAGAAACAGTATCTAAACACCAATGTGCATACCAATTTAAACACTCATATCCAATTGCAATTGTACCCTAAACCTCGATTTTAAATCAAAATTTCACTAATACAGCTCGAATATGAGAGAAGAACAAACCTCGATTGAAAATCGAATCAACGAGATGCTCAACGGCGGTAATAGATTGGTCGACGGTGGCGACGACGAATGAAGAAAGCTCCGACACCGCGATAAATGGGTTTTTTTGCATTTTTCCCTTATTTTCTATTTTATTTATTTATTTCTTTATTACCGAGCAAGAGTATTTTCGTCTTCTCCTCACTCATTTAAAATATAAGGGCATAGGAGGTGAAACAAAGATATAGGAGATGTCAAAATTTTTTAGAGGCATATGAGGTGATGTCTCCTCGAAATGTTCTATTTCTTTTCCTTTTTTTCACTAAGAATTCTAGTAAAGGTTTGTAAAATGTGAAAGTCATCATGTTCGTTTGCTTGCCATCGACAACCGCGGTAAGCAATCGGTCAGAATGAGCGGTCATCGATATTTTTTAGATTGATAACCACAACGGCGGTGGTCATCACAAATTTATAAATGAACGGTCGAATTATTTAGCGTTTAAAATTATAAACTGTTGACCGCTGCATTTGGTCGCTCATCCAATAGCCGACAAAGAGACATAATTTTGACCGCTATCGCCAACGGCCAATGGAGGTGTTTTAAGAAATTTTGTGAGGGTGTTTTTGATTGATTGTAGCAACTGATTACCTTTTTGGAGGTGGCAAACAAAAAAGTAAAATGATTTCGTAAGCAAATAGAATAATAAAAAGTAAATACTTTTTCAAAAAATGTATCACATTTTTCTTTCTAATAAAATTAACATACTCTGTTTTGCGTGTGTAGTTAGACGAACAAGCCAAGTATATAAATACATCTTCCTCTCCTGCAATCCCATAAGCCCAATTCTCTGGCACAGAAAACAAACCAAAATCACAGAAATAACCCAAAAAATGGATACTAGAACATCATTTCTCATTTGTATTTTCCTTTTCTTACATTTCTCCCTCTCAAATTCTAAATCTATCAAGAATGACCCTTTATCGTTCTCTTCGTCGGCGAGTTTGCCGACCCTTACGGCGGAGAGACTGATCAAAGGTTTCAATCTGATGCCTAAAAGTGACGTCAATGTCATAGCTGAGGACGGTTCTGAAGCTCCAATGCTTGTCGAAAGACAACTCAATTTGCCAGCGGCGGCGGTTGACCGTCGTGACTCCACCGGTGCTCCTTCGGTTCAGGATTTTGGTCACCACGCTGGTTACTACAAACTCCCTAATTCAAAAGCAGCCAGGTAACTCCCCACTTTGTTATAACTCAACCGGTTCGACCAGTCCGGTTCTTTTATGAACCGTTTTACCATTTTCGCATTTCCTCTAATCGGTTCACATAAGGATTCAAACTCAAACAGGCTTCCCCATTCCGCACGAAAGTAAAAACAAAACCGGTTAAATCCAATTCGGTTTATGGGTTTGCACTGTCTCGGTTGAATTTGGTATCATGATTAAACTGGTTCTCTATTTCTACGTTCTTGTTTGACAGGATGTTCTATTTCTTCTTCGAGTCAAGGAGCAACAAAGAGGATCCAGTTGTGATTTGGCTAACCGGTGGACCCGGTTGCAGCAGCGAACTGGCTTTGTTCTACGAGAACGGGCCGTTCACTATCACCAACAACTCATCTCTTGCTTGGAACGATTTTGGTTGGGACAAGGTTGATTTTGAAAAAATATTGGCCAACAACCAAAACATTCATGCAACACAAGAAACCAATAATCTCTCAACTATTTTGTAATTTAATATGGTTTTAGGCCTCCAACTTAATCTACGTGGATCAACCGGTCGGGACTGGTTTCAGTTACACATCGGACCAAAGCGATCTTCGACATGACGAGGATGGTGTCAGTAATGATCTTTACGACTTCTTACAGGTTCGGTTTTTACATTCTATCCTCTGTTTCATAACGTAGAAATCTCAAAAGGAAATGTTCCTCAAGGATATGAATGTTTCACGTGCCCCTATTCTTGTCAGGCGTTTTTCAAAGAGCATCCGCAATTGGTGAAGAATGACTTTTACATTACTGGTGAATCCTACGCCGGACATTACATTCCGGCATTGGCTTCAAGAGTTCACCGCGGAAACAAGAACAAAGAAGGAACTCACATTAACCTTAAGGTAAAACTCTACATTGGTCTTTCCTTTCTTCTTTTTCTTTGCCCTTTTGGTTATATGCTTTAACCAATCTCGGTTCACATCAGGGTTTTGCAATCGGTAATGGTTTAACTAACCCAGAGATCCAGTATGGTGCATATGCCGATTACGCCCTAGACATGAAGTTGATCTCAGAGTCTGATCACGATAACCTTAATCGTAACTATGCAACTTGTCAACAGTCCATCAAAGAATGCAGTAAAGACAGGCGAACCTCTTCTTTTCTTTCAAAAACGAAAAACCTAAACAAGTTTTTAATCTTTACGCGGTTTTCCAGGCGCTGATGGTGGTGAAGCTTGTGCTTCTTCTTACGTTGTCTGCAACAACATTTTCGAAAAGATCATGGATATCGCAGGAAACGTGAACGTAAGCATTTAAAATAAAATAAAAAACTTAAATTAATGAATCCCTTGCTTTTTACATTTTTATTCTTGATGTAACTTGCAAGATGTTTCCTCTGTTTTGGTCTCTCTGTTTTTGAAGTATTACGACGTGAGGAAACAGTGTGAAGGAAGCTTGTGCTATGACTTCTCAAACATGGAGAAGTTCTTGAACCAGAAATCTGTTCGCAAGGCATTAGGTGTGGGAGACATCGAGTTTGTGTCTTGTAGTTCTGCGGTCTACGATGCTATGCAAATGGATTGGATGCGGAATCTCGAGGTCGGCATTCCAGCTCTGCTCGAAGATGGAATTAAGATGCTTATTTATGCTGGTGAATACGATCTCATCTGCAATTGGCTCGGTACGTTTTATTGCATAACCCCTCTAAAACGCAGCAGGGCCGGTGTAAACTGATTCTTGGCTTTTGTAGGAAACTCAAAGTGGGTTCACGAAATGGAATGGTCAGGCCAAAAAGAGTTTGTATCAGCCGCCACAGTTCCATTCCTTGTCGACAATAAGGAAGCAGGTTTAATGAAAAATCACGGTTCACTCACTTTCCTCAAGGTAAAACCATTTAAACCCCATAAAAAAGTCGAACATATATCTTGTGGATAAACTGAATTTATTTGAAACTGGGAACGCATTTTATAGGTTCACAATGCTGGACACATGGTTCCAATGGATCAACCAAAGGCAGCATTGCAAATGCTTCAGAACTGGATGCAAGGAAAGCTCGGTATACCCACAGGGCGGACCGCTCGTCAGTGATTGGAAATACAGAATCAATTGTTTTACTATGTGTTTAGGAGATTAATATTTTACACTAAGGAAACGAATTAATATATACTTGTGAATTAATTCTATGAATACACATGAAACGATGCTGTCTTCTATTTCAATTTGTTTGACTACAAGATGATAATACTTCATTCATCCAACACTCGTATCATTTGTCACAAACATTTAATTTTCTGTCAACGGCTTAAATGAAACTAATTATACCAAGTTATACATACCTGAATCTAAGATTCCACAACAGCTAGACGAAGATGACACAGAAACTAAAGCTTGGGGATTTACTGATGGCCCCCATAAGAACGATCACGATAATCTTTGTCATTCTCATCATCATAATCATCAAGAATGAGCGTAACACCATTGTTTCTTAAGGAGTTAATAACAGCCCAAACCTTTGTTCGACTCTTAAACCCTTTCTTTTCGATTTCTTTTTTAACATCGGCGTGGATGCCTCTTCCTTGGCCGTCCTGGAGACCTTCCACTTTGAGCCTCATCGCCAAAACCTCTCCTACAATAGCTGCTGCCTTGGCATTGCAAGTACGGCCGCACTCTAGGGAGTTCTTGATGGCGTGCTCTACTGTTGAAGCTGTTGTCACTACTCTCCCGTTGTTTCTGTCAACTACGTTTGCTGTGATGTACTTGATCGACATGAACAGCCTTAGGACGTACCTTTTGAGAACTGTCATGGTTTTAACAAAAACTGTTCGATCTGAAAATGTACAAGAACCTCAACTTTATAAACACAGACGATGCAAGAAAAAAACAATTTGGGGGTTTTAAGATTGCACAGCAAATCCGATCAAATTGAATAATTGCAAGGATGTTTTAATTAGGAAATAACCAAACGAACCCAATAAGAGGAAGAAACACCTGAATTCAAATCCTTATATGAGGATGAACAACTCTGCAGGGGCAATTGATCGAACAACTTGTGTGCGTACAAATTCTTGGTGAAAATGAAAACGAAGCGCAAAGTTTTTCTAACCTTGAAATCTAAGAAAGTATGAGCGGCGGAAAATCTCCCGTCTTGTGGACTCTTATCTCAAACAATCCAGGCAGATTAGTCAGAACTCGGAACAAAGTAAGCGATGACAAAACCTGGAGAAGAAGAAGAAGTGAAATCGTGTTTAGTTAGGATATTATTCAAGTTACTAGACCGATACCGGCCAGCAGGTTTAACTAATTAACAATTTAGTACATACAAAGTAATAGAAAAGTTAATTATCTCTCAAGTTCAAAAAAATTTCGTGTCTAAATCAAGCCATACTTTGTGAACATATTTGATATATATCTCCAAAGAATTGACAGTTAGAATAATCTAAAGCATATTTTGATAAATCTAACTAAATCTAACTATATCCCCAAGTCTAGTGATGCTAAAGCCTCAACTTCTGGGATTGTCTCTTCCTTGGCACACAAAGATAAAGAAAAAATGGATGCGATGGTTACTGACTTGGTGGTTGATGATGACGACTTGTTGGGTGAGGATTGGGAGAAATCTAAACAGGTAGGGCTTGGTGATGCGGCATTGAAGTTGGTGGCTAGAGTGAGTGATACGGTGTCTGCAGAGAGAAAGCTACCTGACTCGGACAAGGGAAGCAAACGTGTCTCCGATGAGAATGTCACTACGCGGGCGAGGAAAGAACATTCTTCGGGGAAGCTTCATTCATCGAAGAATTCCCTCTTTGCGATTCATCTGACGAAAGAATGGCTCCTCCGTCGGGGATCCTCAAAGAAAAAGAATCATGCCATTGGTAGTAAGATCTCTTCGGAATCATATGTTCCGTCTCGTATTTTCCCGTCAAGTAACAACAGTTCATCTAAAGGGGCTAGTGGGTCTCAAGGCCACTCGTCTATTGAAATAGAAGGTTTGGTGGGGTCTCAGAACCCACCCAGTAAGCGTAAATGAGGATCCTCGGTTGGAACTGTCAGGGGATTGGGAATGACCTGACAGTTCGACGCCTAGAGGAGATACAGAAGAAGTATCGTCCTGGTTTACTATTCCTGTCGGAGACGAAGAATCAAAGATCGATGTTACTTGAACAGCAGTTGAAGTTGGGTTTTGATAGATTGGAGACAGTGGAACCAATTGGAGCGAGTGGGGGACTAGTTTTTTTTTTTTATGCATGATTTTCATGTTGTTATTTTATTTTCAGACAACCATATGTTGGATGTGGAAGCGACTATTGATGGTGTTAAAGTTTTTATAACTTTCGTTTATGGCGAACCTGTCCAGGACCGTAGAACTTTAGTTTGGGATAAGCTCGTGAATATTTCAAATGACCATACCGGTCACTGGTTTATGATTGGAGACTTTAATGAGATAATAAACAATGAAGAGAAACAGGGGGGACGAGTTCGACCTGAATTCTCCTTCCGGCCGTTCCGCCAAATAATTCGAGATTGTGGTATGTTAGAATTTCCTTACTCTGGGAACCATATGTTCTGGGTAGAAAATAGAGATAATAATCGCACACGTGTACGATGCCGCCTAGACCGAGCTCTAGGTAATGAAGACTAGCATGAAAAATTTCCACATTCTAACATTTAGTACTTGAGGATGTGGGGGTTCTGATCATAGGCCAGTTATCGCGAACATTTTGGCTCGACCTTTACATATGTGGAAGTCGTTTCGCTTCGATAAGCAATTATTGAAAAAAGAAGGCTTCGAGACGTTTGTCAGAGAGAGTTGGGGTGGGCTGCCACAAGCTATGGATATACGGTCAAAAATTAGTGCCTGCAGGAAGACCATTGTCTCCTGGAGTCAGAATGACCGGCGAGTCGCGAAACATAGTCTTGAGGAGCTTAAAGAGAGAGTGGATAAGCTTCATGATTCTGATGAGTCTACTCATGAGGAGATTCTGGCAGCTACTTCTGAGCTTCATGATGCTTTGAAGGAGGAGGAGATTTTTTGGCGGCAGAAGAGCAGAGCTCTTTAGCTTCGTGAAGGGGACCAGGACACTAGCTATTTCCATGCAACAACGAAGCAGAGGCGAGCGAGGAATAGGATTGTACGTCTGAAGAATGATAAGGGTGTCCTAAAGGATCAAGAGGAAGGAATTGTGGCCATTGCCATGAAATACTTCCGAGATTTGTACCAGACTTTTTGATATATTGATTTTGACGAGGTCGTAAACCTCGTTCCCCAAAAGATTACCCCGATTATGAATGTTGAGCTTACAAGGCCAGTGATGGAGGAGGAGTTTTGTAAAGCTTTGTTCGCTATGCATCCGGAAAAAGCTTTAGGGCATGATGAGATGACGGTGTTGTTCTATCAACATTTATGGGGGCTTGTGAAACAAGATATTCTGTTGATGGCAACAAATTTTTATTGGAGGGCACCGTTGTTTCTGGTTTGAAAGAGACAAATATATGTTTCACTCCTAAGAAGGATAACCCTCAAGAAATGATAGATTTGCGGCCTATTAGTCTTTGTCATGTGTGTTACAAGATAATATCTAAGTTGTTGTGTTAGAGACAGAAGCGTTTTTTACCTAGGCTTATCTCAGAGACCCAGTCAGCCTTTGTTGCTGGGAGATTAATCACTGACAACATTTTGGTAGCACAAGAGATGTTTCACGGTTTACGAACAAACCATGCTGGGAAATCTGAGGGGATGACTATTAAAATAGACATGAGTAAAGCCTATGACTGGGTGGAGTTGGACTTTGTCGAGGCAGTGATGAGAAAGATGGGTTTTGCGGAACAATGGATAGGATGGGTAATGTTATGCATTAGATCAGTGTCAAATTGTGTCTTTATCAATGGTCAACCTCGTGGCCATATTTTTCCAGGCAGAGGTTTGCGACAAGGAGACCATTTGTCTCCTTTTATCTTCATAATGTGTACGAAAGTGCTCTTTGGCCTTTTAAAAGAGGCGGAGTGGCAGGGACACATAACCGGAATGCGAGTAGCGCGGGCTAGTCCACCAGTGTCCCACCTCCTGTTTGCGGACGACAGTCTCTTTTTCTGTAAGACGGAGCCCCAAGAATGTTTGGAGATAACAAAGATCTTAGATTTGTGTAGGAAAGCTTCAGGTCAATGCGTTAATTTCAATAAGTCCTCGCTCATGTTTGGCAAGAAGATTCCTGTTGGGATTAAACAAGATTTAAAGGACATCCTGTTTATTTAGAGCAAAGGCGGGCTGGGATCCTACTTGGGTATTCTGGAAGATTTAAGTGGCTCTAAGTGTAAGGTCTTTGCCTTCATTAGAGACTGCCTCCAGACTCGGGTAAATATGTGGTCGTCTAAATGGCTATCGAAGGAGGGGGGAGGAGATTTTGATTAAGGCGGTTGCCCTTGCTTTGTCGACCAATGTTATGTCAAGTTTTCTTTTATCCCTGGATACCTGTGATAAGATTACGAGTGCGATTGCGCCGTATTGGTGAAGCTCCGATCCCCCCCCTCATAGGGGAATTCATTGGGCGACTTGGGATAAGTTGTGTGCTTCAATATCAGAGGGGAGGGCTTGGTTTTCGTACTCTCCATAAATTCAACTTGGCGTTTTTGGCTAAACAACTCTAGCGTCTTATCCGTTACCCGCAATCTCTTTTAGCGAGGGTGTTCAAAGGATGGTACTATAAGTACACATCGCCATTAAAGGCGCCTAATCAAGATACTCCCTCGTATGGGTGGAGAAGTATTATGGCGGCTAAGGATTTGCTTCTTCATGGGCTTCAGAAAAAGATTTTCTCTGGTCTTACTACCAAAGTTTGAGAGGATCCATGGATCCCGACAAGGCCAGCGAGGCCAGCAAGGGCGAGAATTCTTGTGGCTCATCCTTTGATGGTCATGAGTGATTTCATTGATCGGGTGTCGAAAAAGTGGGATGTTCATAAATTAGATCAGTTTATGGAGCCGGAAGACATCCCCCTCATTCGGAGTCTACCTATTGCACAATCTTTTCGTGTTGATGATTTCTGTTGGCAGTTCACTAAGTTCGGTCAGTATACAGTAAAATTTGGGTACATGGTGGCCAGAGAGATGGCTATAGAGGCAGAGGGAGCGAGTAGCTCTAGACCAAGGCTCGATGCTTTGAAGAGCTACGCGTGGAAGGTTGATGCTCCGCGCAAAATTCGCCATCTTATGTGGCAAATTGTGGCATGCTATTTAGTGGTTACACACAATTTATTGACTCGAGGGATTGATTGTGTGGACCTTTTTCCACGGTGTGGAGCATCAGAGGAATCTATTCTTCATGATTTTTTCCAGTGTCCTCAAGCTCTTCAAGTATGGGCTTTGTTTCCCTCCTTCCGGAAGCAAGAGGCTTTTCCCATTTCGAGTGTCTACAATAGTATGACTCAGTTATTCTGGAGCGACGTTCGAGAGCGTCTAGAGGGCTATGACTCCTATCCATGGATTCTTTGGTTTCTTTGGAACGCCATAAATGAAAAACTCTTTCAGGGTATTGTAAGGATTGACCCGGATATTATTAGTCGTGCGATCTCTCAATGGAGGGCGTGTGTGGCGGTGCAAGTTGAGGGTTTGCAGGATGCTCTAGAGGTTGGAGCTCCAGAGCCGCAATCCATATGCTTTTGGAGTATCTGCTTAGTTGATGGGTCCTGGAAACTATCGAATATTCACAGTGAGATCGGCTGGTCGTTGTTTGGCGTAGATGGGGCTTGCATACGGATAGGGGGCCGTAATTAGATTCGACGGTTATAGGCTCTTCATTTAGAGATGAAAGCGCTCATTTGGGCGATGTATTGCTTGACAGGATAGACGGAGGTCCAGGACTTCGGTACCAATAGCCAGGATGTAATTTATATGCTGACTAGTCCAGACAATTGACCAAACTTTGCGACAGAGCTTCAGGAGTTTGAGAGGGCGAAGAGCGCTTTCTTGGATTTCAAGATATCATATGTCCCAAAAGGTTTAAATTCAAAGGCGGATCTTGTAGCTCGTTTAGCTAGGCAGCATCTTGATATATTTTCTTTTGTTGGTTGTTCTATTCCGATGTGGCTTGCTGCACCACCTCAAGTTTGAGTAATAGAATAGCCTTTTCGTGTCAAAAAAACTATATCTTTATCTTTAATTGTGTTTTTCAAGCCAAAAGACTCATTTAACAATTCAAAAAGGCAAAACCAAACCACAAAATAACTTAATATTAAGCAGAAACCCAAAAAAATGACAAAAAGACGAAGATAAAAAAGTAATTGATTCACTAAAAATACCAAAATTTCACATCTCATAACATAGAAAACTCTAATAATAACAAAGTGAATATGGATCAAAATATCGCTTAACGGTTATGATCGCCTCACGTGATATCATGTTTTTCACGATGGAATTAGGTTTTTGATTCTCAATACCATCTAAATAAGAGTCAGCGACCGTGAGAAGCTCCATGGCTTTTATAGAGGAGGAAACGATTAGTTGACACATCCGACATTCTCTCTTTTTAAAACAAAAAATAAAAAGAATGAAGGAATAACTAGAGATTGTTTTATTTTTAGTTAGAGTTTTTAAGGGACATGTGGCACTCTTTCCAATGCTGGCGTAGTAAGTATATGAAGAGAGTTGACCAAAATTCATATATATAATTTTATAATTTGATTTGAATTTGTTTTTGGTTTTCGGTTCAATTCGATTCAGATTACACAATCTCGGTCCCCATTTGTTGGTTTCACTTTTGGAGCTGAAAATCAATTATGTCAACTTGGTATCATTCGCATTCAAAAAGTCTAATCAGCACATGAGTCTTAATTTCTTGTGGTATGTGCATTCTACTTTTCTAGATGTAGCGGTATAATACTTCTTATCTATGTTCATCCCGCTTGTTTTACGCGGTTACGTGGAACAGTCCAAGGTTGGTGTTTCTATTTGTTTAACAAAAGTTAAAGAGCTTAGACATTGTATTGTCAATAAGAGTACTTAATGTTTTTGAGTCTCTTATTTAGTAAAATTAGTGTTTTTTGATAAAAAGAGCATTTTATGCCTCACAAAAAACTGTCTAGTGTGTATTGTGAAGTTTATAAAATTGAAATCCAATGATTGTGCTCTAATAAATTATGAGCTTAACGGTATACTTTTTATTTAGGTC
Organism: Anastatica hierochuntica; assembly: GCA_900406275.1. Classification (NCBI taxonomy): domain Eukaryota; kingdom Viridiplantae; phylum Streptophyta; class Magnoliopsida; order Brassicales; family Brassicaceae; genus Anastatica; species Anastatica hierochuntica. The sequence goes on from OVAN01001324.1 coordinate 38,981, forward strand.
ATGCACTCGAGTGGTTTATTAGGACAAGGTTCGTGGGCACATGCCTATATTGACATTTACATGAACAATTTTGCTTGGATTTTAAATAGCTGTGGAAACTCGAAACATATAACATAGTCATATATATATGATATAACAATTTATTTGCCTCCTAATAAGAGATATTGCAAAGTTGAAAGAGGAAGTTGATTAGTAGAGTTAGGTATTTTGTTATTTACATTTAGTTACAAAGAAAAACTAAAGGTTGTAACTAACTACAAGCAGAGGAGAGAGAAGAAGACAAGAGGTATAAAAACATTACCTAACTGCACAATATAAGCTTCCAGCATCCCTGTCGTCGTAACCGCAACAAAAAGCGACTACCATCCTTGGCTTAGTATATATCTCATTGATGCTAATATCGAGCCCAACACAAAGCACATTGTCATAACTAATGTTATTCTCGTTGTTATTCCTTCAATCGTTTTCTCTGTTCTGCAACTTGATAATATTAGTGTCCAAAGAAAGCAAATTGTTAAAGATTATTGAAAAGGAAAATCACACACTTCCTGTCTTGCTCCATCTCAGCACCCATATTTGTGATTGGCCATTGATGCTTGTTAAAGCAAATATTTATAAAATTACATTAGAAGAGATTGAAGTTTTCAAAGTTAGCATCTCCTGAGCATGTAAGTAATCAATGAAAAAAAGCTTACCATTGTATCTTCGATCCTGAGGCTGAAAATTTTGATAAATGGGGATAACGCTCGGTCATTGAACCTAGAAGACATCAAAATTGGAAGGGCACACCTAAGCAAGAGTGAGAAATGGTTACAAGGAAGATATACAATCAACTATTTTACAAACAAATAAAATTCGAAACTCTAAACTTTTCACTTAAAGTCTAAGCAATTTTAGTATACCTGACGATTAGAAGGTTTGAGTCACGATGGTCCATGAAAGCATTCATTAAATGATGTAAAGGATCTTCAAGAGGCTGAATTCTCCTGATTTGATTTGCAAAACAAATATCCTGCATAAGGCAATTGAAGGTGATGAATCTGAGAAGGTTAGTTAAGTGACATAGAAGGGAGCTTACTCAATGATCTACAATGAAGCAAATACATCCAATGTTTCACCAAATGCTAGATTGAGAAATTTAGGTTGAACGAAAGGCCATGGAAAATAATAAACTACTAGAGGAGCAGACAGACACATGCAGTGGTAAAATTACAATGTATTAATAACAATCACATGTAAGAAAAGAGCCGTCAAGAACATTAAAACAGCCATAAGATGGTAGTACTTCGAGAGCAATATTCTCTCAACCTTACTACTCCTCGAGATGTTATAAAAGCCGTGAGACAAACACTACAATCAACAAAACCTAGTAGACACTACAATCAACAAAACTAAGTAGACACATAATGAAAATCTCTTGAGAGGTTCTGACGAGATCCTCCCAAGAACTGTCATTCTAGAATCGTTGAGAAGGCAATCAGCCTTATTGTCTTGTTGTCGCGAAGTTTCAAAACACAAGGGATGTGGATCTAATGGTCGTACAAGTAATGCGGAGGACTCATGATATTCCTAAAATTGGTTTCTTTGGATATGACACTCCAAAGGAACCGAAATTTGTTTGCTGGATTACACTCCAACCAGAATATTCTTAAAGAGAAAAGTTGTGATAAAAGATGGTTGTTGTTTCTCATTAGAATATCAAAAATATAAAGGGGAATGAGGAGCCTTGTACATGTACAAGTCTCCTTGGAAAATCCAGCAACATTAAAAGTATAATTGAACTGATTTTGACTTCAAAATAAATTTAACTAGATACTTATTTTAAACTACTTCTTGGATATCTTGTTGGGCCAATAAATAAGTGATATGAAAGTAAACTCGTGGCCTCATTAAAAATCTTATCGAAAAAACCAATTGGGACAAAACCCGACAAGGGAAAAGAGTTCACATGAGCTACTTGCTTACTTGTTTGTAAACTTGAGCTTGATTGGGCGTGAATTGTGACCCAGGTGTTTCGGTTGACATCTTCTCCGTTTCGGCTCAAGTATTCTCCATGGTTCCAAGCTGCCATAGTTATTCCTCCAATTCCTCCCCCCCCCCCTTGAGCTTCTTGANTTCTTGACTTTAGCACGAGTCATAGAACCATCTTGAATATCAAAAGTATCCTTAGCTTCCAACTTATATTGAAGTCTAAGAATTCTGAAATCTATGAACTTTGCAATCTGTTGAAGACTGGGGGCTCTGGAATCTTGAAATTCTAAAATCTGTTGAAGACTGGGAATCTTGGAATCTAGAAATAATGAAATCTGTTGATTACTGGAAATCCTGAAATCTAGAAATTTTGAATTCTGGGAATTCTGAAATTGGTTGAAGTCGGGGAGTACCTTTTCAGCTACAACATCGCATAACACTTCATCCTCATACTTGTCAATGGTTATAGGTATTGTTGCTTGGCTGGTCACGCTCATCTATCAATTTTCATTGAGCCATTGAAGCTTATACTGCTTCGGATGCTTCTTTACTTTGAGCCCAAGCTTTTGAACCATAGTATCACTAGCCACATTCGTACAGCTTCCTCCATCGATGATGAGACTACAAAATTTCACACATTCTCTGTTTGCTCATGTTCTTTGGTCTGAGTTTGTATATTTAGGGTCCTTATTGCAACCAACAAGTCTCCTCAAACTGGTTCCTCTTCATGCTCATCTTCCAAGTATTCTAACTCTTCTTCGGATTCAATCTCCCTATTCTCATGAAGAATCATAACTTTCTTGTTAGTGCATTCATTCGCAGAATGACCCTTCCTTGACATCAAAAACATCTAACATCGTAGATCCTTGAAGTATAAGCTATTTCTTTTCCTTTTTCCTTGTTAAACACAACTAGTTTAGCTTCTTCTATGGGCTTATGGGTTGTTTTGTTGTCTCTCGTATAGCTTTCTTTCTCTTCTTTAAAATAACAAGTTTTTTCAGCTCCAAATCGTGATTGAGAATGAGCATTTCTTTTAAGTTGTTGTTCAGCTAGAGTTGCTTTATGAAGCATTTCCTTTAAATCAACATAATGTTGTAGCTACAAGTTGTCAAGAATATTTCTATTTATTCCTCCCAAAAAACCGTGACATCTTAGCTTCTTTATCTTCTTGAAATATCAGCCCATACCATAAGAAGCTCCATCTCTTGATAATATTCTTCCACTGAATGATGTCCTTGATTAAGCTTTCTTTGTTTTTGATGAAGCTCTAAGTGGTTGTCGCATGAATTTCTCCCGGTGGTCAAAGCTTAATATTTATAAGACCTAATACCCTACGCTCAATCCCGCAAGAGAACGGG
>OVAN01001325.1:0-34389 GCA_900406275.1 Anastatica hierochuntica
TTTAGATGGATATGTTGCATTTCTTCATGCTGTATGGGTGTTTTAGAGTTTCAAAACGGCATTGATATGCTAATTTGAACCAAAATTTTCTTTCTTGAAAAAAAACGAACATTAATTTAAATTTCTATATATCTTGTTTAGATATTAGCATTTGCATATTATTATGTTGATTAGATTGATCCTGAAGAAGGCACATATTTGGTTTATTTTCTGATTGGTGGTTTGTCCTTGGGTAGTTAGGGGACATGGATATCAATATACTCTTTCCCTCCATCGATTTTGCATAATGTCTTGCATTTTGACGCAGTTTTTGATACCCGAAACACTCAAGCCTCCCCACTAAAATGCCTTGAATACCTAGCCTGATTTCCTGACTATGATTTCTTTGGTGAAAAGTTTCACGCCCATCTTAATTGAATGTAGATAGTTATTAACATGTTAGTTGAGTTTGCATGTCCAGATTTTAGAGTATGGATGGGCATGGGAGGTTATGCAGTGATTCTTGGGGAGAATGTTCTAACTGTTCTGAGTCTTTATGGTTAGCGAAAGTAGCGCAGAGTAAGGTTTTCTGAAAGCATGCGATCCATTGGTTTTTGAGTTTCTTTTCCCGCAGGCTTAGTCTTCGTTTCCTTCCCTTGAGAACAAGCAAAGATTCAAGTTTGGGGGATTTGATGTGTCAATATTTTAGTAGGTTTTTACTACGGTTTTCACACGAGATCTAAGATTTTTTGTATGTATTCGGATCGTTTTGGCGCGGATTTGTGTTCTTTGTTATTTTTACAGAAATCGAGCTTGAATGTGCGAAAAGAATGCATTTTGGATGGATTTCAAGCGTCGAAGGAAGTGTTCGTGCAAAGCTGGAAAATACCCAGGAATTTGGACACAGATTGACCGATCCTTGTCCCTAGATCGATCGAGCCCTGTCCCGAATTGCGGACCGATTTTACGAAGAACCAGACCGAACTTATTTCGAACCGGATTGATATCAAAAGACCTAGACTCGTGTTTCATTTTTTATTATGCACCTTTAGAGACTTTTAGAGAGAAGAGATTGATTTTGTAACCTAGGGAGAAGAAGCTTCTTTGTTCTTCGATTTGAGAAGTTTTTGGAACCCTTTTTACTCTTGTTTTTGCTTAATACAAGCATGTCTCTCTTGAATTTGATATGTGTTTTTGCATTCTCCATGAGTGACTAGTATGTTTGTTAGGTTTAGGGATTCTCACATAGGGATTCATGAGTTGTTGGTATAGAATCGCAAGATTAGGGATTTAATCTAATGGATCTTCATCTACGATTGTTCGTAATGCATGAAATTAAACTAATCACTTAGTTTCTGAACTTAGGTAATTTAACGCCTGGAAAGTGTTTGCTTAAATGCCTGAAAGAATCTTAGATGAGAAATTCTTCTTAAGCCAGTGGAAGCTGATGTTTAAGTGAATTGTGAACATATCAAACCTGTTAGTAATGCATGATTAGATATCGAGGGTCAGTGGAAGTTAGTCTCGAGATTTCTAATGCATAGAGCACTGATACTATGGAAGTAGATCAGTCCTAAATTAGAATTTGATTTCAAGACGGTTCTTAACTTGTTCCCTAGTCTATAATTTGAATCAACAATGAATTGTTTCTTTGAGAATATCTTATGCCCAACACTTCTTTGATTGATTTACAACCTCATGGTTGCGTGTCTGCCTTCTTTGCTTTCTTATTTTCGAAATTTGCATCATCTTTAAAGACATCTTTTTAGCCTTAATCCGTTGTGTGATCTGATATCTCTTCGCGCTACCTTTGGTCTCTGTGGATTCGAACCACTACAACGTACATTTGTGCGCTTGCAGTATTATCTCGGGCGAAAACTAAGCTATCAATGAACAGGACAACAATTAGTCTAATTATCGTGTATATAGACTTTCTATGTCTGTAGACATTCTCCGATAAACTGACTACATTTTTTTATAGTTGTTGGAACAACTTTGGAGGAGCTGAACTACGAAGGAGATAATCTTTTCATTGGGAGAGTGTATAAGTCCAAACCAGATTACAAGATAAAGATTGCAATACATGCAATTAAAAACAAATTCCACTTCTAAACACTTCGATCTACACCAAGGTTTATGGTGCTCCGATGCATATCGGCTACATGTCTGTGGTGTGTCTATGCTTCTGTAGTTGACGATTCTGCATGTTTTCAAATAAGGCAGGCTACTTTGATTCACACATGCACAGTAGACGAAAGGCGAAACTACAACAAACTTGCAACTACTCAAGTCAATGGTGAGCTAAAGGCTGCTAGGTTTGTGGGAATTAAGAAAGGGCCAACACCGGCAGCCATACAGAAGATTTTGTTGGACGAATTCAATGTCAATGTCTCTTACTGGAAGTCATGGAGATCGCGTGAGGTAGCCATGGACAATGCTTTGGGAATTGTGGTAGGGAGCTATGCTTTAATTCCAAGCTATTTCTTTATCTCTTCTCACGCAGGCAAATCCAGGTAGTCATAGCTTCAATGAGTACACTGATATTGATGGAGTTGCAAGAAATTTTAAGTACTGCTTCTTGGCATTTGCCACATCTATTAATGGGTATCAATGGATAATGAAGGTTGTCGTCGTTGGTGGTACAACATTGAAGGCTTGTTACGGTGGTTGTCTAGTTCCGGCATGTTGCAAAGATGGGAATGGTCAGATTTTCCCTCTCACATATGGGATTGTCGATAGTGAAAACGACAACGCTTGGGAGTGGTTTTTCCGGAAACTTAATTCGTTTGTACCTGACAGTTCGGACCTGGTGTTCATCTCTTACAGACACAACAGTATCTACATAGCCCTCAGAAGGGTCTCGTTAACCTTTATCGCAATTACCATTGTTGTGTTCGATAATAGCATGACTAACAACTTCCATGTCATGTCTACGAACATTGTAGGTCTATCAATCAGTTGATCACGGGGCTTGTATTGTACACTTGTACAGAAATGTGAAGGCACGGTTTAAACCAGCCCGTATACTTTTGGTGATGTCACTAGCTGCTAGATGTTTGACGGTGCCTGACTTTAACAAGTATTTCGCGGAAATATAATGGTTGAACCCTCAGTTTGTTGCATACTTGTATGACTTAGGTAATAAATTTTAGCAGAAGTCTATGAAATCTTTATAATATGTCTGTGCAAATATCAATTCGACTTTTCACTAATAGTTTTCGCAGTCAATCATCAAACCCATGCATCAAAATTTTCAAATAATGCAGGTTTCAGTCACTAGACACGCAGTCACTTTCGTGGTCAAAGGTATGACATAATAGAAATAAACATTGTTGAATCTTGGAACAATGTCATTAAGGAAGCACGAGAGTTTCCTTTAACATGTATGTTGGAGTACATTAGGATACAAGTGATGTCTTGGTTTGCTATTCGAAGAGAGAAGGTCTGGAGGGAGAAAGGAACTTTGACACCAACAGTAAGAGACAGGGTTGAAAGTTATTTCGATGACTCAACGGCGTTGGCAGTTAAACCAATAGACTTGGAGTTTGAAGTCACTTCACGGGATGGTTGCTTGTACATTGTTAAGTTGGATGCAAGGACATGTTCTTGTAGGGAGATTTAATTACTACGGATCCCTTGCGTACATGCAATAGCTGCTAGTGCAAGAGTTGGCATCTCAACAAATGCCATGGTCAGTGACAACTACTACACGGAAGGGTGGATCAACACATATCTCGGAAAGATATATCCTATATCGGCGGTTGAGGGACAACCAATGGGTGACATGGCTGGAAATGCTGGAAATGGCAAACTGCCTTCGAAGGTTAGGCGTCCTCCTGGGAGGCCAAAGAAACTCTGAATACAATCCCGAGGGGAGTTCAAGGTAAAGGGAATCCTATTTTCCACCAATCATTGCGTATGAATTTAATGTCCATATTTTTGTAATGTTTATTTGTACGGAATATCTATTTACAGAAATCAGCATCGAAGGGGAAGAAACACTGCGGTCGTTGTTATTGCTTAAGACATAACAAGGCATCATGCCGCTATGGCATATGAAATTAGTTTGTAAATCTAAGGCGTACATTTTTTTGGCGGATGAAGGGAAAATGCAATGTATATAAGACCAACCTATATAGGAAAGGTTACTAAAGTGGCTCAAGCATGTGACAATTTTACCCTTTTAAAAAATCAAATAGTTAGTTATATTTTGGCAGAAAGTATATAGCTAACTATTTGGTTGAAACTATAGCCACTAATGTTTGTAATTTTGAGTTTCTTTGTGTATATGACTATGCATGTAATGCCCCGATCGTTGTATAAATTAATGGATAAATGCGAAGACGCATCCTTCTAAATGATGGTTACCCTGGTCACCTATTAACAAACATAAACCAATAGTTTACAATTGGCAACTTTGGCATGGACATTTAGTTTTAAAAACTATTTCTAAAGCAATAGACTGTCTATATAATTAGACACATAGTTATTATCTAATAAGTATACAGTCTATCAATTGATTTTCAAATGACAAACAAAAAATTGAATTGCAGTTTTCGATAAGGCATTTGGCTAAATCTTTAACCGTAGTTCTCGTGTTTCACGCTTATGATGGCTATGTCGAAATTTGGGAATCGAAATAAATAGCAAACCAATAGTTATGTACCTAAAAGCCTTCTTGTAGGTATCCATTCGATATTATCTTTAGGTATAAAATTCATTTTTTTTTGGGTAACAAACAATATTAATGTACGTAGAAGCATTCATTCTTCCTCGCCCACTACTATAAGAAAGGAAGGAATAATACATAGTCGGGGAAATTTACAAAAAAAATTTTTGGACAAAGAGATTTAGATCAAACAATATAAGTCAAATAGAATGTCTAACTCCATAAACATGTATTTAGAACTTTAAAAATAGACTGTCAATTTAATAACTTTTTGAGCCACACAAATTTTAGGAAAACATTTTAGTCGAGAACATATAAAAGAAGCAGGAAAGAAACACAAGTTTAGGGAAACAACAAGATACGAAATACAAATTTTTGTAACATATAACATAACTCACACCACCATCATTTCTTCGCCCCTTTCGTCAATAACATCTGAAACGCATCAATAGCATAATTCTCGGCAACACAATGAAGCATCTCCTCGTCTAGTTGTTTTGCATCTTTGATGTATCCAACTGCATGAAGCTCAACCAAAACCAATATTGCTATGGCAGAAAGACCTGTCAAAAATTAATATGATCAGTACTTGAAAGAAGAATTGATCGATGGAATGGTAGTTAAAGCAATTTCACCTTCGCTCGCAATCTTCACAGGCAGTTCTATTGGTGTCATCCCAAAGGGGTCTAATGAATTTCCACGCGAAGCTTTAGATGACACGTGCTTCCATAAGAGAAAAGGGAGGAATACAAAAATTGGGTTAACAAAGTGAGCAATTTTGGACGTAGCTATTTTTCAAGGATTATAATCAAGAACCATAACTTTCCATTCTTTCAAGTCAATCACAAGACCTACCCAGTGTCGTTTCTCGATATTCATTAGGCAGTATATTAAATCGACATCTACAAGCCATGCAGGTCGTTGACTGAATATCATCCACGAGAGGGAGGAGAAGTAAAATGATTCTACGTTCACAGCTTTTGAAAATGCCATGGACTGACGTTGAATTTCTCGAAGAAAACAAGAGGGGAAGAAGTCATATCGGGCTTTTTTGTTGCTATCTCGACGACGTTGGACGAAATCAACCAACATATCGACCCCCTGCATGTAAATGACAATAACATTGTCATTGTAATAGATTGTTGAGGCACAAAAAGTTATTGTTTTTTTAACAAATGCAACATGTAGGACTTTTAAACCAGGAAAAATCTGCTTGACAAATGGCTAACCTGAGGGGATACAAAAATCTGTCCTTGGATGATGTCTACGAAAATGGTGTTTGGAACTCTGTTTTCGTCAGGAAGATCGAATTCCCTAAGAGGATAAATTTCTGATTTTTTTTCTTTCTTTTCCAAAACCTTTATTGAGGAGGACATGATAAAGGGTTAGAATAGTTGAACTAACCTTGACTGTTTAACATCCTTCAGAAACGATGTTGCAGACTGAGAACTTGGGGAGTGAATGGGTTAAACTTTCCAACAAGTACATGAATTAGTTTCCTCATTTTCTTCAGTGGTTGATTACCTCCATCTCCCTTCTGATCATCCTTATCCGTAATGCGCTTTGGCTTGACCATTGTGGGGGTGTACTTGTTCGGGCTATGCCTTTGACCATTGCTTGTACGTCGGTAAACATTTGGGGTGATTTCAGTGGTTGACTTTGATGCAGCTTCCTTATCCTGTGTGATGTAATCGTTAATATAGGAATTATAGTGCGTAGGTGCGAAAGCATAGTTACCAGATCAAAATCATGGGTGAATAAGAACCATACATGCACGGACACCGCTGAAGGGAAAACTTTCACTACTGTGTCATACGTGGCAGCCACCGCATGCTTCATCGGTTTATTCTATAGGAATTATTAACAGACGCCTAATTGTGAAACGTTAAACAATATGGACATGTGATGCAGCCTAGATAATCAATAGTTACTTTGTAAATGAATAGACTTTCGGTAAGGACATTTTATGTCAAATTTCCTGTCCACTTAATGCTACCATTTCTTTAGATGCCATATTCGATATCATGTCTACAAATTAGGTAAATATGTCGTACACATATAACATGTAAGTAGTCCATATAGTATAGAATGTCATTTTTTGTAAATGTCGTCCACCTTGTTTGCCATTTCTAGTGGTTGACTAAGTACAAGGGAGAAAGAAGGAAGGGCTATATCTGCAGGGGCATTGGGGAATGTATGTCGTTCCTAAGCCAGTGGGGGGGGGGGTTCCTGTCCTTTGTCAAACGATTAAACCTATGTCAAAAAAAATTACACAATGTGAGTGTCAAACTCATTAGTAAAACATACGTCATATACATAATTCTTAGTTGTGCAATTTACCGTGTTCAATAGAGGATCGCTGCTTTCCGGTTGCGATAAACGTAATGAGAACGATGGTGCTTCCATCGCGGGCGCTTTTTCAGTTACACTTTGGCCAATATGGGGCACATCATCTTTTTCTATGTCACGGGATGGATCCTAGACAACCCATTAAATGCATACAAATATATTCCAAAATCAGTGAGGGTTATATTATGTTCAAACATCCAGGAAATGAGAACTCCGTCATGTTTGAACACTAAATTAACATAAACAAATGATTATTGTTAAACTGACATGACATAATTAAAAAGTGAAATGTTGGTTACCGTTATTTAGCCCAAGGGAGTTCTCAATGGTAGTGGACTTACATGTATAACATGGCCAGCAGTGGCGGATGCATCTTTAATCACAATGTCTATTTCAGTCTCAGAGGTGTCATGATGTATATTGTCAGCTTCTTGGATCCCTGCAATCCAATATGTTAAAAATTGCAGCAGCACAAAATGAGGTAAGTGATTACTACATCATTATTATAAAATATTTACATAGATAAGTTATTGCAGTTGACGATCGACCACTTACAGACCATCTACAAACCTGACTGATGCGTACTTCCTTCTGCAGCAGCCTCAGTAAACAAATTCTCCTGTTCATTCGACACTCACTTGTTAGATGTGTGGCTATTTAACCGCGAATCTTTTGCAGGGACAGAAGTCATTTTATAAGAGTAAGCGTAAAGCGTAGAGTTTAAAAAAATATAATAGGTAATGAGCCCTTTTTCAAAATCCCATGAGGAGTGGGAGCCTTTTCTAGGTACTCGGTAGTATTCGTACCGCTGAAGTTATCAAGCGAATGCTCATGCTGGAAAGGATTGTTTGCAGTTTCTTGGTAGGCTTCCATCACTGATTTATCAGCCACCTCGATCAAATGCTTCATGTTCAGACCCATCTAAGTTAGACATGAATCATAGTGGGCTATTAGACGGGTTTCTTGCAAGGTTAGCAAGACTTTGTTGGTTGTGGCAATGTCTTAACATATTTTCTTAATGACATCATCTGTTACCAATGCGGTACCTTTGCTACAAGCAAACTTTTCAGTGAAATCAGTTTTGGTCCAAGTATCAGACTGAGAATCCTTCTTACTCTTCCTCCTCCTTAAAGGCGTGCCAGATAAGTCAGACGAATAATCTGAACTACCATACACTCTTGCGATCGTCGAATTGTTGTGGGATTTTTCTTTTGAGGCCCGAGTGTCTCGAATATCGTCTACCCTAACACCGCCCAACCATGAGTTATGTTCAAAAGGGTAGTCCTCCTTAATGAGTGGAATCATGTGGTCAACCCTCCCGTCGTGTCCTTCGTCTGCAAAGACCAATGATTCACCATCAGTTCTGAGGGTGTCCCCAAAACATGCACTAACCACAACCTGTAACACATAATAATCTTGTTACTTTCATGCAGTGTAAGATTCATAACCAGAATTAGTAATCAAACAATAGTTTTTGAGTAAGCATGTGTGCTTGTTATCAACACAAGCTTCATGTTGGCGATTTGTTTGTTGGTAGTCTAATTAATCAGACTAAATTGTAGAGATTGATGATATTTTGTTGTATCAGATAGACAAGACTAACATATATCATGTCTATTGCATATCAGATATACTAGGCAAAAAAATATCATGTCTACAAAGGCGTTACCTTGAAACACAGTGATTACTAAGACCCAGGAGCATATGAAAAGTAATCTAGAGTCTAAGTGTGTTAAATGTACAATGTCTAACTGAAATGAACCAAGCATAATATATGTAGTGTACACATGTAAATGCTACTAATCATCCAAGAAGCTTATGCAGAAAATTTATATGCAAATGACATGTCTATCAATATAGACTGTCTAAACAAAGACAATTGTACATAAAAGAAACGTGAGAACATAGTAGAACTAACCTCTCCTTTCCTATCTTGCTTTCGGGCACGATCTCCATTCACCATCAAATTGATCTCAGAGATACACCTTGTCACTGCGCAAATTTCTTATCCCTCTTCCTCGACACACTGAATCAAGATAAGATTGTTTATGATTGTATGACACGCAACAACCGTAACCAGCAGTATGGCATGAGAGAATCCTTGGATGGCCAGCGAATCCTGCATAAACTTGGTTGGTTCGGTAGCCTTCACATAGTTTATAGTAAGCAAAAAATATTTCCTCCCCCATGGGTACCCGAGAAATACATCTATGTCTTGAAGCATTTCAACGTAATTCTGCTTTATAACAGTTGCCCAGCTTGTTGGGCATAAGATACCGTATGCAAGCATGAGAAGGGCAAGTCGCAGTTGTGTTTTAGAATCTTTGTACTTCTTACCAAGGACCAGCTTATCGTGTATCCAACTAGTCGTAGGCTTAGGATTGTTTGTGCCAAACAACTGCCTGAATAGTCCTCCTTCATTTGAGCTCGAGGAAGCCTTCTCTTTACCTTTCTTGGATGTGGTTCCCCGACCTGTAACCCTTCCTCTTTTTCTGCAGTTATGAACAGTTACAACGGCAAACACTTTTAGACCAAAGTGTATGGGTTTCCCAGCAAATAACCACTATAGCTCATAGTTTGTGTTTGTGAGGAATTGTCAAGGCAGAGTATAATGGACAAACATTACAGAAAAGGTATGGTTTCCCATATTCAGTATTTGCCCAAAATTGCGATTCACGAAAAATCTGAAGTTCAGGGGGATCAAGAGCACCCTTGATATCCTCGATGAACCGGAGGTTAAAGTAGTTATGGATCCGCCTTCTTCAAAAAGGCTCACATCCTTTTGCAAACAAACGAGGGGGAAACTCATGATCATCAAAGCCTTCCATATCCGTAGCCAAAGCACAACCTGAGAGGGAGTAACAAAAATTAGAGGTCTATAGACAAGCAAACAAATATCGTCACTACATAACAATAGACATGAATAATGGTGTAGAATGTTTACACCAATAATTTGATATATGCTTTAAGAGGTATGGAAGTTTTGTCGCAATACAAGGCTTTCGATAACAGAACACTCTAAATGTGCATTGTACAAGAATACATGAGACTAATTAAAAGAAACCACGAAAGCCTAACATATCTCATGGATATGTAGTGAAACAGAAAGAGTTACTCATATTGCCAGATAACCCTTTCTCTCAACTCGTAGAAAACACAATAGGAAGATAATCAAAGCATAATGACTAAAATCAAAAATATTGTTCGCAATAAGAGGATGAAGACCGACGAAGATATTATCAATCCAAATTCTTACTATGATTTCGATTCAAATACATGTCCAAGAACCCCCAAATACGATAAATTTGCACTTAAATTGAACGATTAAAGGGAGATGTGCAACAATGTGCGAAGAACCCTGGACACTGTACAAAAGGGGAAAAATAAAAGCACTAACCAAATTTCTGCAAATATCGAGAAAGCTAACAATAATCTTCTCCTTCAAACTAATACTCTTCAAAATCACAATCGGAGAGTTACAGATACATAGATGGCTAGAGGGTCTTACAAAAAGTGAAGATTAGAAGAAATAGGGTTTCGCACTTCGACGACTTGAAGGGGAAAGACAAGAGGGGGTGTTTTTTCAAATAAAAATTTAGTATTACAGCTGCATTTACAATACTGATTGACTGTTTGCTCCAATATAACACGTAATGTCAATAACTGTAAAGGGAGTTGTGATACCCAATGCAGTTACGAAAGCAGAAGGGCGTATGTATTGGGAGCATGCAGGGATAATATAGTCAATATTGCAGATTATATGTTTTTTTTTATCCAACCGCTATATCCTTAAATAATTGGGTTCCTTTGATTATTCCACCAAATTTTCCAAAAAATATATAAAATGGTATATGTGTCCATTTCAAAGGGTGTATTTATAATTGTCTGTAAAACTTGTTTTGATGGCGTTGGACTCTATATTTTGACACATGAGAAAAATAAAGTTGAAGTAGATAAAAATTGTTAATTAGTATTCACATCGGAAGTTTAAAAACATCAGTATTAGTATAAAAGAGATATTAAGTAGTTCTTTCATTGCCAATTAATTTTAAGTTGGAAACTACTCCCTCCGTATCAAAATACTTGATGTTTTAGAGGAAATTTTTTTATATCAAATTAGTTGATGTTTTCATATTTAAATGTAAAAATTAATTACTTTTTAAAGTTTTTAGCATTTTTGTATTTTGAATAATGTTTTATCATTTGTTGAATTGAGGTTAGGTTGATAATAACTAGTGTTTTAGTTTAGAAAATAGTAAAAATTAAATAATTTCTTAATATGTGTGCAAAAACCTAAAACATCAAATAATTTGATACAAAGGAGTAATAATTTAATATTGTTTTAAAGTTTCGATTGTTGACCAAAATAGAATGGTTGAAAAAAGACCTATTACCAGTTTTAAATGGAATTTGAATCAAGATTGACAACTAAGAGCTATCATCTTAAAAAGATGTGTTAGATTTTATACGTAATGTTTAAACGAATCAACACTAATATATAATAGATATGAGTTCATTTATCGTCGATTAATTTTGAACTGGAAGCCTCTAATTTAATTTAAAAAATTTGCTTGTTCACAGATAAAATGCGACCAGAAAGATAAAATCAAAACACAGTTTCCAAATCAAATCAAAATACAGTTTCCAAATCATGCGACAAAAAAAATTCGATCTAAAATTTTCTAAAGTTCGTGTACCTCATATATTTTCATTTGTAAACATCGATATTTTTGGTGGTTAACAAAAAGAAATCTATCTATACTATATTAAGTATGACTAATCATTTAACTATTAACTAGGATTTAAACCCAAGTATTATGTGGGATCATATTTTATTAAAATTTTAATGGTAAATTAAAATTTAGGCAAAATTTTAAAATTCATAATTAATTTGTAAATTTATAGTTATATTAAATATTTTCGGTATTGGTTAAGTTTTTTAATCATGGTGAACTAAATAATACCTTTTCTTGACGATAATATTAATCGCAATTAACCCGTGATTGATTGAATCATATTATTAAATTAAATTTTAAGATTCATTTACTTATTTTAAAATGTAATAATATTTATTTTGATGGATTTTTAAAAAGATATTAAAAGAATCTAGATAAAACACGGTAACATAATTTATTTATTTTGTTTAATTATCGATTTTTAACTTTTTTTAAACCTATTATATCTTATATATATATATATTATTTCTAATGGTATTTAATGTAATTATTTATAAATTTAAGATTGTTTTTTTAATTGTACTTCCCAAATAATAATATAGAGATATATACAAAGCCTAATAAAAACAAATTGCTGTCAGTCAAATGATTAGCCCGTAAGCTTTTATTTATAGACCTAAACATTTCGACATATTTGAGTTGTGGCCTTCACGTTTTTCAGTTTTCTACACATTCAAATATATGTAAATTTAAATGTCAGAACAAAAAACTAAGATGTAAATTTATATGTATATGGAATCAGCATCGTCTTGAAATGTAACAAAATACAATGTGGCTAAGGTGGACAGTTGGTGTTTTGTGTTGTATAGATAGAGATGGTCGGCCCTTTATTAAGGCCCGTAAAGCACTACCTTTAAGCCTAAGATTTTGTAAAGAAAATATAGGCCATATATAAAAATGTCATGTGCAGCTAATATGGTTTAGTGTAGCAGATTTTTTTCCCTATGGTTGATGGTTCGATTCACCTCCAAAGCAAAAACAATTTTCAATTTTTTTTTTAAAAATCCCCAACGAAAAGAAGCCCAAACGACTCCTATTTTTTTTTTCCTCGAAACCGACTAATATTTTTAAACGTCGTGTTAAACCTTTTTAGGTTTTTTACTTCACACAAAAAAAAACCTTATTCCTTTATACAGTTTTTCATCCTTTTCTCAAAGCTGATATTTTTCTTCATCACAAATTCACAATAAGATCTTTTAATCTCATAGAGTATTGAAGTTTCAAGATTTACGTATACTTTTCAATTTTTGTATTTTTTTTCATCTTTAATCAATAGAGTCATGGAAATTTTCAATTCAACATGATAATAAATTAATAATACAAACTAATTAAGAAGAGAAGGTGATGTTGATTAGTTGATCGTCGCAGGAAAAAAAAAAGATTAGTTGATCCTTCTTTGGGTCCATTAGAAATTTTGTTGTTGTTGAGTTTTTCGTTGTATTATAAATTTATAATTTTGACAAATTTGAATGATGTTACAGACTTACAGATCACGTCAAGTCTTTTATTTGATAAAAATCACGTCAAGTTTTTTTTTCATTAGTTCCTAACTTTTTTTTATTGACAATTTGTTTACCATTTTTGTTTTGTGGTGAAATGGCTCCGATAAATACTAGAAAACAAGTCAGTGGGTGGGATAAAAAAAAAAAAAAAAAAAAAAAAAAAAAGAAAAATTTTTCAAAAAANTCAAATCACAAGCTAACTCTATGTTTAAATTTGTTACAATTTCTAGTACTTCTATGTTGGTGTGCCTACCGAAGATGAAATTGTCGAGAATGAAAATGAGATTGATGTTGGTGAGGGTAGAAAAGAAAATGTCGATCAAGAAGATGGAAGTATTGATGGAGTTGAGAATATGGAAGAAGCAAAGGATAAAGTTCCGGAAGAAATCAACAGTGAAAACATGGATGTTACTGATCCTGGAAGCTGGAAAACAATTGAGAAAGGAATGAGAGATATTTTGGTTGAAAGAGGTCCTTCGATCAGACTACCGATTGACTATCATTTTCTAAAGGATAATATTGGTAGGTGTTTTTCTCATTCATATTATACAAGAAAAATGTGCAATGGAGAGAATCATGATAGGAGGTGGCTAGTGTATTAAAAATCGAAAGATCTTATCTTTTGTTTTTGTTGTAAGTTATTTAGCCAGAAGAAGATCCTCCCATATTGGCAAGTACCCGATATTGTGATTGGAGGACCATTTCTACTCGTCTGAAAAGGCATGAAACTAGTCATAATCATCTTTTATGTATGACTAAGTGGACAGAGTTGGAAGTGAGGTTTCGAAGAAATGAAACTCTTGATAAACATAAGCAAGAGAAGATCAACAAGGAGAAACAACACTGGAGAGATGTTTTGTTTCGGATACTTGTTGTTGTTGAATTTTTCTCTCAAAGAAATTTAGCTTTTCGTGGAGAAAGCGAGAAGCTTGGTGATGTCAATAACGAAAACTTTTTGGGTTTGATTGAGGCGATTGCAAAATTTGATCCAGTGATGAAAGAACATCTTCGACGGTTTGATAAAGGTGAAAGTCAATATCATTACCTTAGCCACAAAATTCAGAATGAGTTGATATAGATACTTGCATCTGAGATCAAAGGAATGATCATTGATAAGATTCACAATGCAAAGTATTTTTCAGTGATCCTTGATTGTACTCCTGATATTAGTCGTAGGGAGCAAATGACTCTTCTTATTCGTTGTGTTGATACTTCGGAGCTTTCACCCAAAATTGAGGAGTTCTTTTTGACATTCTTGGAAGTAAATGATACATCAGGAAAGGGACTTTTTGACACCTTACGAGAGGTACTGCTTGATCTCAAGTTGAAAGTTGATGATATACGCGGACAAGGATATGACAATGGAGCAAACATGAAAGGAAAATATAAAAGGGTGCAAAGTAGATTGCTTGAAATCAATCCAAGAGCGTGTTATACTCCATGTGGATGTCATAGCCTTAATCTAGCACTTTGTGATATGGCTTCCTCTTCTACAAAAGCAATATCATTCTTTGGGATTATCCAACGTATTTATTATCTGTTTTCAGCTTCTTCTAAGAACTCACAGATATTCAGACAAATGGTGAATGGTCTAACACTCAAACCACTATCACAAACTCGATGGGAGAGTCGGATTGATAGTGTGAAACCTATACGATTTCAGGCTCCACAAATACGAGAAGCTTTATATTATTTGGCTGAAAATAGTGATAATCCAATGCATAGAAGCGAAGTTGAGTCCCTTGCTGAGAGTGAAGTACATGAAATTGGAGGATTTGACTTCTTGTTTAGAATGGTTATTTGGCACGAGCTTCTTTCCGCTTTTAACATAGTAAGCAAAACACTACAATCTGAAGAGATCGATATTGATGTCGCTATTTTCCAATTAAATGGGCTTGTGTCATTTTTAAAAGAGTACAGAGAAACAGGTTTTGAGCGAGCAAAAGTTGAACCTGCATTTTTGGTGAAACCAAAACGCATCAGGAAAAGGAAAAGACATTTTGATGAAGATATGACAAACGATGATGAAAGTATGGTATTAGTAGGGGAGGAGGGCTTTAGGGTGGATTACTTCATAAACATCATGGATCAAGCTATAGTTTCCATTGAAACAAGGTTTGAAAATTTTCAAAGCTACGAGAAGAGTTTTGGTTTTTTGTTCGATTCAAAGAAGCTTAAATCAGTTAGCGATGATGAGTTGATGGGATCTTGTGTTAAGCTTGAAGAGTTTTTGAAGCATGGTGCACATTCAGATGTTGATGGGAATGATTTATTCTCGGAGCTAAAGCTTTTGAGAAAGTTTTTACCACCTGAAGTCAAAATAGCAACAGAGGTACTAAACTTCTTGAAAAGAATGGAATGTTCTTATCCTAATACGTGGATTGCTTATCGTATATTACTGACAATTTCAGTTTCAGTTGCTTCGGCGGAAAGAAAATTTTCAAAGTTGAAGCTGATAAAAAAATTATCTACGGTCTACTATGTCACAAGAGAGATTAAACGGATTATCAATGATATTTATTGAGAAAGATATAGTTGATAAACTCGACCATGAGAAACTTATGAATGAATTTGCAAGAAGAAAAGCTAAAAGAGTTGTGTTTCATAAGTAGAACTGTGTTGTTTGCATTGCTTATGAATTTTGTGATTTTGGATTATTTTTAATGTGTTTTGAAAATATATCATTAAAGGCCACAAATTTTGAAATGCTTTAAGCTTCTTAAATTCCTGGTCCGGCCCTGTATATAGGTTGAAAATTGTGCTTAGTCACTTTCTTTTTTTTCGGCCATTTAATTAAATATTAAACAGAGTTACAAGAAAACCGGTCCAAACCATTTATAATGCATTAAAGCTTAAAACTAGGATAAGATTAAACGAGTTTCAAAGTTTTGGTGGACACGTGGCTAGCTAACGTCCTCTCGTTCATCGTCGCTGCCTATCATCATCACTACGAAACACCAGCCTCGTCGGAGTTCACTGATGAGATACGTGTCTTGAACGCCGAGAAAATCTTTATTCCTCCATAGTTGCAACTTTGTTTTTATTTCCACAGCTTTGTCTTCGTTTGTCTTGTCTTTCCACCATAATCAACCTCATCTTGAACATGAAGAAATCTGCTCCTAAATTTAAAAGCCCATCCATGGCTACATCTCACGACACGAGAGGATGTGAGACCAATAACAAGAAGTTACTCTTCCA
Source organism: Anastatica hierochuntica (assembly GCA_900406275.1). NCBI lineage: Eukaryota > Viridiplantae > Streptophyta > Magnoliopsida > Brassicales > Brassicaceae > Anastatica > Anastatica hierochuntica. The sequence continues at coordinate 16,434 of OVAN01001325.1, forward strand.
TGAAAGATGATGCGATTATCAAATAGTTACAACAGAAGAGAGAAACAATGAAAAAAATAAAACATGTTTTTCCAAACTCAATCAGAGACTAATCGAAACTGGAAAAACATTTTCCAAAACAACCGAACATAGTCGGAAAAACAGAAGGGGTATATCCGATAATAAACCGAATACATCGGATCTCAATCCGACCAAATGGAAGTAGAATCTGAATCCACCAGAGACTTATTTATACTATATATATGGGGGATAAACAAAAAAACCGGACCGGCATAGACCAGCCGGAGAAATCACAAAGTCCGATTAAACTTCAGAAGAAGATGAAGAAGAGAGAGTACAGAGCATTTTTTTAGAATTGCTAATTTAGTAATATACCCTTGTGCTTAGTCACTTTTAAGACACCTATTACTATGTGTTAAATATTTTTGTGATAATATTAAAATTAAGATTACTTTTTAAATATTTCCAAAATCTCACTAAAAATATTAAAAATGTTTCAATTCACGAGGGGGGGTGAGTAGAAAGATTTTCCTATCGATTATTTGTTATCTCCGGTGGTCACTATCGGTTCCGTTACTCATCTTTTGTTTCTTCTATTTGCTTTAAAAGCTCACATTATAGACCTGTTCCGTTCTTTGGCTGATGAGTTCGGTAACATCAACCCTCTTAAGTTTTAATTTTAATTTTAATTTTAGTTTTAATTTTAGTTTTAAAATTTAAAATTAATTTTAGTTGCTAGTGTTATTTGTTTGATAGTTGCTAGCCACCGGTACAATTTTAAATCGTGTTGTTAAAAAAATTAGCGACTTAAAATTTTGATCGCTCCTCGCTGTGGCAGATCGCTGCGGTTAGTCGTTGACTGCAAAACGAACAAAATTTTAGTCGCTATCGCTAGTCGCTGCCGCTAGCGACTGCAAAACGAACAATATCATCATCTCTTGGCAGGTAAATCACGCCAATTTCAGTCCTCAATTCTCCACAAAATCAACCTGGGAGCAGATCCGTATTCGTGTACCTTGGTTTTCTGGTATATGGCTTAAGCATGCAACCCCAAAACTTGCTTTCATGGCTCACTCGCTTATCTACAAGTGACTTAGTAAGAGATAAGTTCACAAGAAAATATTTTGCATCGCAAATTACAAATCGAAAGAAAAGTTTTAGTTTGCGTTTGACTTTTATAATCAGCAATTCAATTTTGTAGATTGCAAAATTACAAATCAAAAGTGCAGTTTGCGTTTTTAACTTATTGTAATCAACAACCAAAAAGAAACACAAACAAACAACAAAAACCATAAATTTGTCATTCAAGAGGCCCGATTCACATTTTTCAAGTTCAAAAGATCTCACATTTGTGATGCATTTGGTGTATGTGCTCAATGCAAAGTCCAATCTTTATTGTCTGGAGAAAGGCATGATGCCTACACGGTCAAGCCTGTCATGTTGAGAGGCTAAAGCTAATAAAAGCTATAAGCCGAATCTCTATCTCTATCATTTTAGATTGCATGATAGAACTCATACTTAAAAATTGACCTCAACTCCACCGATTTTAAAACCGAGAGCAGCACGAGAAAACCAAAAAGGAGAAGAGGAAGATTAATAACAGAGCAAAAGCTCCTTTAATGCTTACACTGTTACACTATCCTATTATCACAAATTCCTTTCTTTCTGAATAGAAATACTAAAGCCACATAGAAACTCCAATGCCAACAAACAATCAAAGTTCCTATCTTAGAGTGATCTCAAGACATTATATTTCCTTCTTCTCCTAATAATCGACAATGTGGAGATAGACTCTGACCGTAAACTAATGGGAAAGCTTTAGAAAAGCATCAAGATTTCTAAATATGGGTTCGTATACAGAGCCTACAGAACACTGAGTCCATTAAAAACCTTCTGAAAAAGTATTAGACTAATTCACAGTTTTCAAATTGAAATGCAAAATGTTCAAAATACCATTACTCAATTTCCAGAAAAGTTTCCGAAAACTAGATCGATTACCTTGGAGAGTGAAATCAACGCCAACTTGATGGCCAATAAGGATGAATTCCATATCCAGTCTTCCAATTATCCAAGTGAACCTATTGGGCCGTAAGGCCGATCCATTTCACTTTGTACCTTTTTCTTCTTGTCTAAGTTAGGTTAAACACGTTATATATAAACGTGATGATGTATGCCGAGATCATTAAGAAACTTTGGAATATAGATTGAGTTTTCTTCGCATGGTATCGGAGCCGAACCTAGAATTTAGGTTTTGGTTTACGATCTAAATTTATGTTCTGTTTTCTCTTCTACTCCTTCTTCTTGCCCTTCGTTCTTTTGGTTTCTTTCTCTGCCAAAAGAAAATTTCTTAAAACATGGCGGACATTACTGAGGAATCTGGTTCAAAATTAGTGATGCCTAGGCTCAAAACCCGTGTTGAAACACGCAAAACTATCTCTCCCTATGATCTTACTGCAGAAGACAATCCCGAAACGGTTATATCTCTCCCTATATCTTGACCTTCGCTTTGATGAATGGTCTCAAAACCTTCGATTAGCTTTGATGGCGAAAAAGAAGTTTTGATTTGCTGATGGATCCATTCCTAGACCACCACCGGATTCGGAAAATTTCGAAGATTGGTGTGTGAATAATGCTTTGGTCATTTCTTGGACCAAACTAACTATCGATGAGGCTCTATGTTCAACTCTTGCTCATTGCGATGATGCGTTTGATCTCTGGACACAAATTAAGAAGCGATTCGCTTTGAAAAATGGACAGCGAGTTCAGAGATTAAAATCTGAGGTTGCATACTGTCGACAACACGGAACAGCCATCGAAGCATACTATGGTCGATTGATGAAGCTCTAGACGAGTCTCGATGATTACCAGAAAGCGAAAACACCAGAAGAGATAGCCAGAGAACACGAAGAGGACAAGTTGCATCAGTTTCTCATGGGCTTGGACGAAACGCTTTATGGATCCGTCAAGTCGAACCTGCTATCTCGGACTCCTCTTCCAACAGTGGAAGAAGCTTATAATACTTTAACTCTAGATGAAGATTCTAAATCACTGGGGAGATTACACGATGAACACAATGCAGGTGTGAGCTTCGTGGTACAGTCTTACACGCATGGCAACGGAGCTCCTGAAAAATGGAACGCTAACATTGTTTGTACAATTTGCGGCAAGAAAGGGCATCTGTCCGAAAATTGCTTTCGCAAGATTGGTTACCCGGACTATTGGCCTGGAGACAAGTCATGATCCAAGCCATCACAAGAAGCTCCATCGCCTAGAGCCGGTCTGCTTCCGACTCCAGCTCGCGGCAAGACCTCCGACGGAGCTCGTGCGAATCAGATGGTGGTTGTGAACACCATGTCCTTGGCGCAATCAAACTCTAGTCCTATCACAGCCGCGGACAGAGTTGGTTTAAATGGACTTAGCGACCAATAGTGGTAAACTCTAGTTCACATGTTAAATGAGAGAAAGGCGTCTTCATCTGATCATTTCTCAGGTAACTTTTTATCGAATCTTGGATTATTGATTTTGGAGCTTCGGATCATATGACAGGAAGCTTGGATTTTCTTACAAACGTTTGTGACATGGCCGCCGTTCTTATCAAGCTACCTAATGGTAGACTTACTACGGCAACACAGAAAGGCAGCGTGTATATGGGTTCTTCACTTAGTTTGAAGAATGTGTATTTTGTGAATGTGTTGCATCGTCATCTAATATTCGTATCTTAGTTGACTAGAGGCAATGGTTCGATCTTCCAGATATCTGATAGACTTTGTATTGTCCAGGATCGCATCACATAGACGCTGATTAGAGCGGGTGAGCACATGAGTGGCTGGCATTTCTTTAGAGGGATCGATGGAGTAATGGCAATGCACACAACTATTGTGGCCTCGGAGAGCTTGTGGCATTGTCGTCTAGGAAATCCTTTTTCCAAAGTTATGAAGTTGATGGAATTTTCTGATTTTAGTAGGATTCGTTTAGATTCTTCAGCGTGTGATGTTTCTATCTACGCTAAACAAACCAAGGATTCTTTTCCGTTAAGCGAGAATAAAAAAACAATCGCTTTTGAACTCGGGCATTATGACTTATGGGGACCGTATCGAACTCCTGTGATTTGCGGTTCACGATTTTTTCTCACCATCTTAGACGACTACACTAGAGCTCTGTGGATATATCTTTTACCATCCAAACAATCAGCCCCTCTCGAACTGAAAAACTTTGTTTCTTTGGTGGAAAGACAATTCGATGCCACTGTAAAAACCATTCGGAGTGATAATAGATCTGAATTTTTATTTCTGCGAAACTATTTTCAAGAAAAAAGCATTCATCACGAAACGTCATGCGTAGGAACTCCACAGCAAAATAGAAGTGTAGAACGTAAGCACCGTCATATACTTAACGTTGCTTGTGCTATACAATTCCAAACAAGTTTACCAATCAAATTTTGGGGATATTGTGTTCTTGCGGCAAGTTATCTCATCAACCGCACTCCAACTCCACTATAGAATGGGAAATCTCCTTTTTCCATGCTTGTAATCGCTCACCAACACTCCTAAATCTTCGAGTTTCGGATTTCTTTGTTATGTCCATAACCAAAAACATAATGATGACTAATTCGCTACTCGAAGTAATTGCTCTATCTTCATAGGCTATCCTTATGGACAAAAAGAATGGCATGTCTATAATCTTGAAACAGGAAGTATCTCTATCTCACGTGACGTTATCTTTTTGGAAAATGAGTTTCCATATGCACAGGTCACGCCATCATCTTCTTCTTCTATGTCTGTTGATTTGCCGCCAACATCATCTTCACCACTAGAGGTGATTGAGAAACCACCATCCTCTTTGATATCTGTTACAAAAAAACCTGACTGTGTTGATAACTCCTCTTCTCTGCCAATGACTCTCACCGAGAGCACCTCATCTCTTGATCCATCACCTTCCCATGACCACTCTGTTTTTACAAAATCTGCTGAACCAGAGTCTGTTTCTTCGCCATCTCACCATGCTTCTAATGATGTAAATCCTTCTGCTATCATCCTCGCCATTGAATCTCCGCCTCTGCAATCTCAACAGCCCACCGTGACTGAACCTCATTCACCGGAACAGTTAGGACGTGGTTTACGTCATCGAAGACCTCCACCAAAACTAGTCTACTATGTCACTATGCTTATTCATGATCCTTCTATCTCATCATGTAAGTATCCTATTGACGATTACATCTCTTCGGAGTGATTCTCAGCCTCATACCAAGTCTTTATCTTGACTATTTCCTCTATCAATGAACTGATACACTATAACGATGCTATCTTAGACGAGAATTGGCGATGTGCAGTTACGGACAAGATTGATTCTCTTGAAGATCAAGGCACATGAACCGTTGAGGACTTATCTTCAGGCAAGAAAACCTTCGGTTGTAAGTGGGTTTTTCGGCTCAAATTCAACTCGGATGGGACTCTTCAGCACCATAAGGCTTATTTAGTTGTACTCGGCAACAATCAAACCGAGGGTGTCGATTATGAAAGAACCTTTGCCCCGATCGCAAAGATGGTCACAATAAGATATTTTCTACAACATGTAGTTGCTCACATTTGGTTGGTTGATCAAATGGATGTGCATAATGCTTTTCTCCATGGCGATGTGGAAGAAGAAGTATACATGCAATTCCCACCGAGATTTCGCACCAATGATAAAACTAAAGTGCGTCGGCTTTGGAAATCCTTATACGGTCTCAAACAAGCTCCTCGGTGTTGGTTTGCAAAGCTTACCACCGCTCTCACGACATACGGTTTTGTTCAGAACGAATCTGATTTCTCCCTCTACACTTTTGCCAGCGAAACTTCTCAACTCAATGTTCTAGTGTATGTTGACGATCTCATCATTTCAGGAAATTCACATAATGTTATCGATGAGTTCAAAGCTTACATGAGCTCATGTTTTCACATGAAAAACCGCGGAGTTCTTCGCTATTTCTTGGGTCTCGAGGTAGTGTGTAGTCTTGTTGGCATCTACCTATGTCAACGGAAATACGCTATCGACATCATCTCCGACTTCAGCCTTCTCGGTGTCAAACCAACAACATTTCCTTTAGAGCAAAATCAAAAATTACAGCTCGCTAAAGGTGATCTTTTTCACAATCCAACATTGTATCGTCGCACCATCGGACACATCATCTATTTGGGGAAAACAAGACCGGAACTCTCCTATGTCATCCATCTTCTCTCTAAATTCATAAGCTCACCTAAAGCTGCTTACTGGGAAGTAGTGCTTTGATTCATTCGCTATCTTAAGAACAGTCCGAGCCAAGGTATTCTCTTACGCTCCAACACTCTGTTGACTCTAACATTTTGGTGTGATTTGGACTAAAAAGCTTGTCCTTTAACTCGCTGATCTCTTATCGGTTGGTTCATTCAACTAGCTGGCTCTTCGCTATCTTGGAAATCTCGTAAACAAGACATTGTTTCACGTTTCTTAGCTGAAGCGGAATATCGAGCTATGGCAATACTATTCAGGAAATCATATGGCTGCGTTAACTCCTAACTGCTTTTGGAATCGATTTTACGTCACCAGTTATGGTTCATTTCGATAGTCTCTAGGCAATTAAACTTGCGGCAAATCCCGTCTTCCATGCTCGAACGAAGCATGTTGGTGTTGATTGTCATTTTGTTCGCGATGAAATTCTTTGTGGTCAGATCACAACAAAGCATGTCTCAACAAAATCTCAACTCGCATATATCATAACGAAAGCTCTTGGACGAAAAGAGTTTGAAAGTTTTCTTGACAAGCTGGGTGTGTGAATCTACACACGTCACCTTGAGCGGAGGTATTGAGCCGTAAGGTCCATCTGTTTCACTTTGTTCCTTCTTCTTCTTATCTAAGTTAGGTTAAACACGTTATATATAAACTTGATGATGTATGCCGAGATCATTAAGAAACTTTGGAATAAAGATTATGTTTTCTTGGCAAAACCACTTTCTTCACAGCATTACCAATCTCTGTGAAGTGAGGTTCCTTGCTCGAACGAGAACATTGGTGACAAACGCTAAGAGCAATCCAACGACATTGTACAAGAATCCGACAGCGGACCCTTCAGCTCCAAGATGCATTCCTGATCCTTGGTAGAAGAAAACGAGCTTGTTTGGATTGCTACGATCCTGGATGAACATTGGCATTTTTCTGATGATGTTGTGCATTGTACCAGCGACGCTGAAGAAGTAGATGAAAATGCCACCTGATAACCAAAGCCTACTGTCATGGAGAAGAATTTCACCTTTTAGAAGAACTCTCTTGATGATGAATGGAGTAGAGACAACGATTAACGAAACGATGACTCAAATCTGGGCCTTGGAAAAAGCGATGGTTTCCGAATGGGACCGACGGTTAGCTTTGTTCGTTGCTCGATGAACTCTGCCATGGATTTCGCTAAACGAGAGTAATCTAATTGGTACATTTGATCGGATTTGTCACAAAGGTTCGATATAGAAGGACTGACGAGATGGACGCGAGGGAGAGCATTAACACCGAAGAGCTTGAACGACGATTGAGACTGCGAGAACTCGATCTCGCAGAAGAAAAGCTTGGTTCCATCGGATCCATTGCTGTTAGCGAGGAAAGAAGCGGAGACGAGGCCGAACTCGCGGCGGAGTCCTGAAGACGGAGGTCGCTTTTAGTGTGGAGCTGAGTTGCGTCGAAGAAGACTAGTAAAGTGTAAGGTCGAGGAGTTGAAACGGAGGTGAGGAATTTGGATATTCCAGGTCACCTAAATGGATTACGCCTGATATGTCGGCTGATCTGAGAGAAATAAGCTCGTTGATAAGATCGAAATCGGAATTCTGATCAGATAAAGATTCTGCTGAGATCCAAGATGTTGCTGCTAAGAGAAATAGAAGAGATAGGAGTTTTCTGTTGGCCGCCGTTGTCAATCTCACATAGAAGATTTCGATCGCTTTCTAGGTGAATTATAGAGGATAGAAACGCTAAACAAAAGCCTCTATCATGTGAAGAAAGTTCGCCCAGCCTTTTTCGGTCATAAGATTTTATTATATAAAAGCAAATGGGCCATAGATATTAATACAATAGAAGCTGAAAACTATTTAGATAAAATCAAACAGATAAAAAAAATTCAATAAAGCACATGTGGCCTCTTCCTTTATGATCTCACACGTGTCGAAGGGTTTTTGGAATCATCTTCTCTATCGCATTAGCTCACCCCCTACACTGATATTCCACCTTTTCCAGCCACCAATCAATTGTTCGTCCCTTTAGCCACCACAAGTAATTCCTTTTTAACCTCTCCCTTAATCAATCATCGATCTGCTTGTGACTCTAACTTTCTCTTTAGGAAGGCTCACTCTCTGTCTCCGTTTTCCTTTTAGACAAAAGCCTTTAATTGTCATAACTGAAAAGTAAATCTCTAAGGATGATAAATTATTCCCTGCAAAAAAGAAAAAGAATCTACATGAGAACAGAGATGAACAAGACAATAGAACTTCGTCAACTCATAATCGAGGAAGAAAAATGTAACATACCAAACTTTATGAAAGGGCAATCTTTTTAAATTTTTTTGTGCATGTCCGTTAAGCTCTATTCTTTTCTTACAAACCATAGCATCCTCTCTCATTCGAGTCATAACTCCTCATTACTTGTTTAGCACTAAACTCCCGGCGAACATCTACCAAATTGAACCCGTGAATAAATTTTCCCACTTTTCTCTCTCTTTCCGAGGCTTTAAAAGGCCATACCTTTCTGCTCATTTCTCCAATCGACAATACGAGACCGCCATCGGATAGATCTCATCGAGATGAAGTTGTTTCTGCAAACGGCATTGTGACTGGATCTCGGATGCGCCTTCACTCGCCGTCGAAAGATCCGCACTTATCTCGCACCAGTAAGCCGCCATATTCCTCCGCCGGGACCGAGCTGACTCGGTCAAAATCGGTTGACTCGGTCCGAGGTGACACAGTCTGACTCGTTTGACCAGTTGACCAGAGTTGACAGTTTACTATTGACTGTTGACAGTTGACTTTGATCATAGTTGACTGTTGATTTTGGCTGGTTGATTTAAGCTGTCCGATTTAGCTCGTTTGGTCTAGGTTAGCCGATTTAAGTTATTTTCCGGTTTTTAAGTTCTAGACAGTCAATTGATCTGTTTTCCGGTCTTATTTCAAATTTAGAGACCGTCTGAGACTTCAAAACCAGAAACCGCTTTCTCAACCGCTTTTTTGGCTAAGGTGAGGGCTAGAACCATATACTCTTCATAATTTCGTTATTAACTCTATCTCGCATAATTTAGCACCATAACATGAGTGGTTCTTTTTATAGAGTCCGATTCAATCTTACTTGCGTGTTGGTTGTATAAACTGACTTAAAACTATTAGATGACTCAACCCTTCACATGTTGTTTTCTTAGTCCTTGCTTCGATTGTATATATATATATATGAGTATTTGGATCCAGCTTCGGAGGATACGAGAAGAGTTTGTGACTCAGGGTTAGAGTGCATCTCGGGCTTTGGAGGATATGGTAGGTGTTCATGACTCAAAGTCCGGACATTTCAGACTTGACAAAGGGTATGACAGGATTGCGTAACTTAAAGTCTTGTGTGTGCGGGTGCATGGACCAGTCGATCAATAAGCATCTTCGGACGGTGTTGGTGGTCACTTAACTGCACAGACATGCCTCTCTGGAGGGTGCCGGTGGTCACTTGAGCTGTCGTAGGGCCAATGTTTTGCTTCTTTCAGTGGTTTAGGTGACATGCATGTTGCATGTTCTAGGACTAGAATGCGTGGTTGAAGTGCTTAAGTCGGGTCTGCAGAATTATGGTTCCTCTAGCACTCCCCACCTTACTAAGCGACTCCCACCTTCCTCACCCTTTCTTTTCCCTTCTTCTTTCAGGTGAGACTGACGAGTAGTCGGACGAGCTGAACGAGATTGGTGCTGTTTTCGGGGTTTTGCTTTTATTTTTGAGATATTATTTTTGGTTTTCACACTCGACTGGTTTTTGTTTTTATATTGTTAGTTATTGGACATGGTTTATGTGTAACAATTTTTTATTTATAGTTTTGTTGAGTTATTTGAGTTATAAGTTAGGGTTAGTGGCACGCCGTTTCGAGAGGAATGAGACGGGTGTTGCAATTTGGTATCAGAGCAGGTTTTTCATCTCGGTTCTGACCCGAAAGGCAGTTACGAGGTAGAGTAGTGACTGAATCGGATTTTCAACGAATTACAAACTTTGGGACTTGGGGAATTTTTAAAAATATAGGCACCAGACTATTCCTTGTTGTCCTATTGTTCGTCAGCATTTTTGATCTCGGGTAGAGTCTAACCTACTTCTATCTTTCTTACAAATGGCGCCGAGGACCAGAGCTATTGCCACTCGTTCCTAGGTCGCCAGTGCCATCGGTAGAGCTATTATAGAGGAGGGCGATACTGAGAGTGTTCATGGAGGTGATGATCATGTTGTTCAGCATGTTGCCCAAATGTTGGATCTTGATGCTGTCAGACAATTTGCTCAAGAGGTAGTTAGGGAGGTTATTTAAGAGGCGGTTCAGCGTGTTACTCACGAGGTCATTGCTCGATAGTTTGCTCGTCAGTTTGCTCAGCAGGATTCGCATTTTGCTCAGAATGCTCCATAGGTTGCTCAACAGGCTCTGCAGGTTGCTCAGCAGGTTGTTTAGCAGGCTCCGCAGGTTGCTCAGCAGACTCCACAGGTTTCTCTGGTTACACCATGGTTGTTCCATATGTTGCTCCGGGAGCAGTTCAGGCCAAGGATCGTTCGGCTGAGTTGGAGGAGTTTAGGAGGTACCAAGAGAGGTTCGGAGGGCATATTGAGTAGCAGGGTTCTAGAGTGGAGGAGGATGCACAACAAGTGTATGAGCAGGGCCTTCCACCGCCACCACCTGTACGTCATCGCTACGGACCCACTTACATTGAGCTGATGAGGTAGCTCAAGGGTATGGGGCAGGAGGTTTTCAAGGGATCAGTTGAGGAAATTGTGGCTGATGACTTGAAGAGGGAGATTGAGCGTAACTTGGAGAAAATGATATATTATGTTGACTTTCGTCTTGGGTTGGTTGTGTAGTACATAAAGGGAGAGGCTCAAGACTAGTGGGATGGAGTGGTAGAGATGGTCAATGGGTGTTACGACCTGCATTATGATAACTTCATGAGGGAGTTCTCTAGGAAGTTCTTTCCGCGAGAGGCTATGGATTCGAAGGAGATTGCCTTCCTTGATCTTCGTCAGGGAAATATGATTGTCCGGTAGTATGAGCTTGAGTTCAGCCGCCTTCATAGATTTGCAAGAAGACATATCGGCAAGGATGAGCTTATGAGGACGTTCTCGAGAGATTTGAGAGAGGATATTTGCAACCGTTTTCGAGTGAGGGTGTGCCAAAGTATGGTGAAATTGGTGGAGTTGGCTGCTGGGCAGGAGATTGGTTTAGCGTAGGAGCAAAAGATTATCTTGGTACAACTATAGAAGGTTGGGATGGCTACAAAAGTTCAAGGGAGAAAATAGGATCAATTGGGTCTGTAAAAGTGTCCCTAATGCCTTCGAATTTTGTGTGTCAAAGAATGCAGGCTCTAACAAGATATGACTTCACATTGCTCAAAAGAATATTGCAGTACACGAGGTACGACTTCTCTTGGTATTCATCTGCAACGCAACTCTGATATGTCCTAAAATGCCTATGGTGATGCGAATTGGGTTTGTTGTAAGCAAACAAGTCGATCAACCACTAGTTTTTGTACCTTTCTTAGCTTTAATATTGTATCTTTGTTTGCTACGCGTCCATGCTTTATCTCTCGGTCCTCTAGTGAGGCAGAGTATCTAAATCTCTCTGAAAATGCAACAGAGTTAATGTGGATCTCTTCATTACTTCGTGATAGAGCCATTTCACAACCGATGCCAATTATTCTTCATTGTTATATCAGTTTGCCGTGCATTTGTCAGTGAATTCGACATTTCACCAAAGGTCTTAACATTTTGAAAGTGATTACAACTATATAAGAGAGAAGATATTCTTTGGTACAATTGAAACAAGGGATGTTCCTGCTACTCTGCAAATAGCGGACATATTCACCAAGTTATTAGGCCAATATGCGCTCATTTTTCTGAGAAACAAACTGGGTGTTGTCTTCCCTCCAACCACCAGTTCGAGAGGGGGTATCAGCTCATCTCAGAAAAAAGAAGTTTCACTTATAATGAGCGAAACAACAAAGCAATGTCATTGGGTCAATACTACTCAACTGAAGTCCAACAACAAGACAAAACTCTACCAGCCAAAACATCTTTTTCCTTTGTTCTCTCTGTTACAGCCATACAAACAAACAAAAAATGGTGGAGCTCATGAATAAGACGAGCGAAACGTTCCTTATGCGAAAGTCCTTTAGCTCCTTACCATCTCAAGATGATGATGACTCACAAGGATACGTGTTGAATTCTTATTGTATAGCTAATACCTATATAAGAGCTTCTTAAGAAAGATGTAAGGTAGCCGTCAATAACCCCAATAAAAGAGTGTTCTTTCTATCATCTTTTTCCTTTTCACACTAATCTTTAAGCACTCCAAAAGACTCTTTAATTTTTTCATATTTTCATATTTTTTCATATTTTCTTTTATTTCCTATGTTGGTAAGAGCATCTCCAAAAGACTCTTTAAATCTTCAAATATGAAGATTTTTACTCTCAAAAAAGAAACTTCAAAACTTCAAATTTGAAGTTTTGAGTAGTAAAACTTTATATTTGGAGTTTCACTCTCAAAACTTCAAATTTGAAGTTTCATAGTTTTTATTTTCATTTTAGTCCCTACAATTATACAACATATTTTTTATTCTTAAACTTTTTCTGTTTATCGTTTTAATCCGTAAATATTTTATATCTCATAATATTTCAAATATTTTCTTATAAATGTAATTTTTAGACATAAAATTAAATAAAAACTTTAAATAAGACTAAAAATATTTTATGACTAGACTTGTACAACAACAATGTTATAACTAGATTTTATGGAATAATGTGGTATTTTTCTTGTAATTTAATATTTATTTTCTTAATTCTATGTAAAATTTTAATATTTTAGAGTAATTTTTTATGAATTAATATTGTTGTGATAAATTTGCAGGTGTGTTAGTTATTTATAAATGTTTAATGAATTCAAAATTAGTTATGATAAATATAAAGACCATAATGCAAAATACAAATATTTTTAAAGTTAAATTTGAAGTATTGCTTTTGGAGAAAAACATCTCCAAACTTCAAATATGAAGTTTTGAAAACTTCAAAATGAAGATCCTTTTTGGAGATGCTCTAAATACGAGTCACTTTTAAAATCTTAGTTTACTTTCACAAATATAATCACATTACATTCTCCACATATGCTTACAAAAATTAAAGTTTAGATAGACAAGACACGGGGAGGGATTGTATGTTGGACTGTACCACCAACATTGTTACATACAACTTTTAACATTTTGTCTTCAATGGCGGGAATAATGCTAATGTTTTTCAAGACGATGTCGTTGCATCTTTTTACTTCACTGCAATTTAATTTTATTGCTTCTTCTTTTCTCGCCGACCCATGAAATCCTATGAACTTGATTGATATGCTTTAATTGATATAGCAAACCAAAATTTATTTATAAATCTTTTTCCAATTATTTAAAACCGATTTTCGAGGAATATAAACCAAAATTTATTAGTTAACATTTTTAAATTGCTTTTACCCAAATAAAATAACAATATTTTAAATAATTATAAAAATTAAACCATAATTTAAAAAAAAAAATTTGGCTAGAACCATACCTAATTCAAATAAAAAAAAATATAACAAAAGGAAACGAAACCAAAAATTAAAAATTTGTAAGTGATTTAGTTGTCTTTGTTATGTAAAAACGAAAACCAAACTGTTAACTTTATTGCACAAATTGTAATTGGTTGAAATTAGAAAACTTACAGGGGTTAAAATCTCAAATACTCTTAAAAGTTGAAAAAGAGTCTACTCTACTCCTCATTAATCTATATGCTCATCTACTCTTAATGAATTAATAGAAACCCGATTTTTCCCCTGTGATTTTTTTAAAATTTTAAATTTCAAATTTCAGATTTCAAATTAAATATCGAAGTACAACTGGTCCATATATACGTAGTTATGCTGGATAAATTGTACAACTTGGTCTAACTCTGCGTAATTATATTGGGTTATACTAAGACAGTTTTACTAAGTTGCACAATTAAATTTGTACAACTTAGTAAAACTGTTTCAGGGTTTTCGTAGTTATACTCAGAATAAGAAGAAGAATTTACAGAAAGAAGAAGAATATCTCAGAAACTGTAAATCAAACCTCAAAAAGAGGAGGAACAAATCCAGAAAAACACGAAAATGAAGAAATTGGAGAAGAAGAAACTGAAATCGAACAAGTAAAACAAAAAAACGAAGAACCATAGATCTACGAGAGCGAAGGAGAAGAAGACGAAGAAGGAGATGATGATGATGATGAACCAAGAAACGCAAGAACCAAATCCAAATTCAGAAAAGGATCCCGAAATTCTAAGTCGCAAGGAGAAGACGAAGAAGAAGAAGATGATGATGAACCCAGAAACTAATTCTCCTAAAGACTCTAAACCGATGATAAGAAGGAGGAGGAAGAGAAGATGAATGAGAAGAAGAAGGAGAAGAAAAAGGAATCAAAGTCTCATATACTCTCCAAAGTTAAAACACAACCTCAAATACTCCCCTTAAAAAAAAGAATTTTGTTTCTATTTAAATTAAATCGAAAAAGGGGTAAAAGACTACAAACTCCTTCAAAATTTAACAAATTTACATGATCCAACCAGGAATTGGACCCCAAAAACCCGAACCCACTAATTTGGATCTCAAAATCGGATCCTTTCTTTGTTTTAACCCTAAATTAATAAGAATAAAACAATAACTGTAAAAAAAATTCAAAATCGCATCCCCATTCTTCTCCTTTGACGATTGTCGTTGCCAATCCTTTGGGTTCGTTGAAGAACTTCCGTAAAACTAGGTATAATTTGAGTCTTCATCATCTTCTTCTTCTTCTTCTTCTTCTTCTTTTTCTTCTTCTTCATCTTGTTTGCTATCGATTTGGGTCAATGTCCGCTAGAAGTTGAGTGTGGGAACGTTTTGATGACTGAGAATTTTTTATAATGGTTGTTCACATGAAGAATGTCTCGGACTAAGAATGCTAGTTACTGTTCACCATCACCTGCATCGATTGAAAGTGAAGAAGAAGAAAACTTGAATCATTCAGAAGAAGAAGTAGAAAAAGAAACACCCGAGGGATCCAAAGAGGAAGACGGGTCCGAAGAAGAACAGGTTGGGTCCGAAGAAGAAGAGGCAGAGAGCGATGATTCGGAGAAGACGCAAATGGTAAGTGTCTAAACATGGTATAATTGTGTTCAAACTGAGTATAACTATGCATGGTATAATTGTGTGCAACTTGAGTATAACTTTGTAACGGTGATCCATTCTTATTACAGGATTCCGAGACTGAAGCAAATCCGACTGAAGCAATGAGACCGCTAAAAATGTTCTTCGGTCCGGATCAATAAACCAAGCCAATGAAGATGTCATAAAAGTGTTACGTTACCAAGGCGGTGAAGATGGTAGAGAAACGGACAAGGACCAAGAAGCGATGGTTTTATGAGCACCCGCAGTTCAAACACTTTTTTCATATGCACAAGGAGACAAAGCACAAGTGGAGCGGTATGTTGATGTTATTAGTTCGCACGACATGTACAGAAAAGAAGCAAGAGTGTTGGTTCATTGTTAACGGTGTTCCGGTGCGTTATTCTCTGAGAGAGATGGCTCTCATCTCTGGATTATATTGCCATCAGTATCCAAGGAACTATAAATCCGTCGGCAGCTTAGCATTTGTAAAGAAGCACTTCAAGCAGAATCCAATAACATATGCAGATGTTGAGGAAAAGATAGAATCAATGGCGACTTGTCCAGATCGATTGAGAATCGCGGTCCTATACTTCCTATGCAGCGTGATCATCGGAAAGAAAAAGATAGGAAAGGGAGCGTCGTCCGTAGAGCCCTTGTTTCTTCAAGCCGTGAGTGGTCTTGAATTTTGCAAAACTTTTTCGTGGGGCCGACTAGCATTCGAGGCGAACATGAAGGACATTGCTCATATGATGAAGCATATGAAAGGGAATATGCAACCACAATGGTTATTTCCTAGTTTCGTCATACCGTTGGAGGTAAGTTCTAATCTCAGAAGTTATTATTTACAAAATTATTGTATAACTCAAGTTAGTAATTATTTGTGGTTGAGTGAGTAGTTACTGTTTTTGTATTTTGTGTAGCTTTTGGCATTCGAAGCAATTAGTGACCTGAAAAACAATTTCCGTGACCCTATTACTGATTCGGATCCAAAGTGTCCTTGGATGTGTAAGAGCAAGTTCAAAGCGGCTTTTAGTGGTTTGGAGGTGATAGAAAAACTTGGTACAACGAAGGTAAGAAAATTTAGTTATCCTTTGCGAAAAAGTTGGTAGTTGGATAATATTATTTTCTTTAAATATGCAGAAGATACAAAGCATCTTGAGACCATCTAAAGATGAAAAGGTTCTTTTGCCTCGGATTTTCATTGAGGAGGGTCGATGGAATGATGATATTGATACAGTTGTTGATGGTTGGCATAAGATCTTGATTGAAGAAAAGGGAAAAATATTTCTCGAAGAGTTATACGAAGAAGATGTGACAACTCGAGCAACAGAGGCAAATGCAGTTCCACGGATTGAGGGTGGGCCTTCAGGGAACCAACCCGAGGACCGAGGTGGATTAGTTTGTCTCGAAAACCGGTTAATGGGAATTTTTGGAGATGGGTTCAAAAGAGTTGAGGATAAGATTGGTTTTGTAGATGTGAAGGTTGATGAGTTAGCCACGAGATTCAAGATTGTGGAAGCGGAGGTGAAGCTTGCAAGAGACAGAAGAGAAGGTGAAGAGGATGGAACTCGGGTAGATGGTGATCCCGTGGATGGTGGTGAAGATGATGGAGAACCAAGTATAACCGTGGGACAACCCTGTGAAAAAGATGATGGTGTTGAGGATGGAGCTCGGGTAGATGCTGAAGACAAACAAAAGGAAGATGAAGATAAAGAAGATGATGAGGTTGAAGGTGATGGTGAAGGTGTAGAGAAAGCGGCATAGAAAGAGAAAGAGAAAGAGAAGGAAGATGAAGACAAAGAGAAAGATAATGAAGACAAAGAGAAAGATAATGAAATGGAAGTAGATGAAAAGAAGGATGATGAAGATGGAGAGAAAAATAATTAAGAGGGTGATGATGAAGAGGAAGAGAAAGACAAAGAGGAAAACAAAGAGGAAGAGGAAGAGGAAGAGGAAGAGAAAGAGAAAGACAATGACAAAGAGAAAGAGGAAGAGGAATAGAAAGAGAAAGAGAAAGACAAAGAGAAAGAGCCAATGAAGAGGTATAAACGGATTGACAAGAGGAAGAAAGGTCCAGGGGCAACGACGCTTGTACGAAGTCCGTATGAGACAAGGAAGAAGCCGAAGAAGTGATTGGTTTGGAACTCTCAAGGAAGGAAGAACTTTGTTAAAACTCTTTTTATTGCTTTTATTTATGTTATGAGACTATGTTTTAGGATGATGATTTCGTGTTTATTGGACTATGGTTTTCGAATGATGTTATCGGATGATGATTTCAGATGATGAATTTGGATGTATAACTCGACATAATTACGTATAAATGTGTTGGTTGGTGTAACTCTGGATAACCTTAGAAAAGTCTTACACAAGAAGAAACCACAAAATAGAATCACATAATGACTTCTAAGTAGATGAACTAGAAAGAAACAACAAAAGACGATCACATCATATTAGCTTTAGATTCAGCCACCACCTCTTCTACCCACGAGAACCTGACCCTGAACCCTTCACAAGTGCCTTGAGCTCATCAATTTCTTTGCGCATATCGTCCAC
>OVAN01001326.1:0-42264 GCA_900406275.1 Anastatica hierochuntica
CATAAGATAGACCCAAACCGCTCTTGAGTAATCATCGAGAATTGTCAAAAATATTTTGAACCACAAATTGCCGGAGTTCTATACGGACCCCAAAGATCACAATGAATCATCTCAAAAACTGAACTTGTTTTATTCAAACTCAAAGGAAACGAGTCTCTTGTTTGCTTTGCTCGAATACAAATATCACAAGTCTTGGAATCAAAAGCACTACTACTACTTAAATCTGAAATTTGCAACTTCTCCAAAGCTTTAGAGGAAGGGTGTCCCATTCGATAATGCCAAGTCTCACTGGTAACCAAATGCGTGCTTTGCATTGTTCCTGCAACTGCCACTCCTCGAAAGAAATAAAGTCCATGAAATTGTTCAGCCGCTCTAATCAGCATCATTGTGATGCGGTCCTGAATGACACAAAGTTTGTCAGTGACCTGAAAGATACACCAACGATCTCTAGCTAGTTGTGACATCGATATCAAATGGCAGTGAAGACCATCAACATAATAGACAACCTGCAAACTCATAGAAGAACCAAGCCAAACTGTTCCTTTTTGACGTGAGATCGTGTATCTTCCATCATGAAGCTTAATGACCACGGGATCCATTTCACAAATATCACGCAGAAACTCAACATTACCAGTCATGTGATTCGAAGCTCCTGAGTCAATCATCCAAGATTCAAGAAAGAATGTACCTGTGAGACGTTCTGAAGGCTGTGTCTTTCGCTCATCCAAAAGGTGAACCAAAGTCTTCCATTGATTGTCATTAAGACCAGTAAAACCCACCCGATCAGCAGTTGTAAGATTGGTATGAGCTACAGTCAAAGGCTGATCGCTTGTGATATTATTCACGTGAGCTGAAGGTGTTCCACGTCTCCTTCCATGAGCAGGGCCAAGTGCAAGGACGCCACGACCAGCACCGTTTTGAGAGAAAGAACCACGGGAAGAGGTTACATTGCCACGACCACACGTTTTGTCTGGCCACCATGCTGGATATCCAATTTGTTTAAAAATTTCTCAGCTAAGTGTCCTCTTTTCCCAGAATAGGTACACATGACAGAGTCGTCTCTGTTCCCAGAAGCAGAGTATAAACAAGAAGATGACTGAATGGCAAACCTAACACCATCGATTCTTTCTTCATTCATTCTCGCCAGAGATTTCGACTCTTCATCCTGTGTAACCACATTGTATACTTCTTCAAGACTTGGGAATGGATCACGTGAAAGCAAAGAAGATTTTACCGCCCATACAATGTATCATCTAATCCCATAAGGAATTGATGAACTCTGTCCTCTTCTCGTTCTTTTTATATCTCCGCCGCAGTCTTTGCTTGTTGATAATCAGATAAACTCGTCCACAGTTGGTTTAGTTTCCCGAAATAAGTTTCAATCGCCAATCCCTTCTTCCTACAATTGGCGAGCTCTGTTTTAAGTATTTGAACCTTTTGTCCATTTTTCACGGAGAATCGACGTTGAATATGAGCCCACAGTTCGTGTGCACTTTCACTATGTGAGATAGAAGATCACAGTGACTCGGTAATGGTTAGCTTGATCCAAGAGATTATGAGTGCGTTGTTTGCGCACCAATCTTCAAACAACTCATCATCTTCAGCGGGTTTTAGCAAAGATCCATTTGCAAAGCCAAACTTCTTCCTGGCTTGCAAAGCTACACGAAGATTTGTTGACCACTCGTCGTAGTTTGGTCCACGCAAGGCAGGTTGAGATATAACCATACCTGGATTGTCTGCAGAGGTTAAATCATACAGAGAGATTGTTCTTCGTACATGTTCTACTCGTGTCATGGATTTTGGATTAATTGCAGACGAAGCTTCAACACTATCATCACCTGCCATTAGAATTGTGTTTTTCTCGTAAGAGAGATCGAGAAAACAAGGTCAAGAGAAAAGAAAGAAGAGAAAGCGGAAGATCGTTAACCAAAAACCCTTATTTGTAGTTAGGTTTTCGGCTCTGATACCATGTCAAGAAGCTCTAGAAGTGATAAAGAGATTCGATCATCATATTTCACAGAGGTCAATGACCTTATATAACAAACATAGTGTCGTAACTCTCAATAACCTAAAGGCCTAGATAACAACATATAAGTAGTATAACGTATAGTCCATCTTATGGCCCAATAAGAACATACATTAAAACGTGTTTCCCTTTTGTTAATTCCTGTGGAAGTTGAAAACGTTACAAAAGTATATTGAAAAATCCATTTCTAAAGCAAAATGAATTTTCACAACGATATTTTTATTTAAATGAAGCAAACTAGAATCGAAAGCTCATGCATAATAATTATGAAGACTAAATTTAAACTAAGGCATATACTTGCTCTTAAAATGGGAAAATTAGACTATTTCCCTATATTGATTGTTGTAATAGACATGATGATCATGTGACTGTTCTACATGAATAACTTATGGGAAAGCTAACAACAAGCTTATGGAATTTAATGGAAATATTAACAATTAACAATTTTGTTCTGTCTATTGCCACTAATTGTCTTTGACTTCAAATAAAGACAAGAAAAATTCAGGAAAAAAAACAAAGAAATAAGTCTGATTTTTGTGAAAATTTCAAAGTTTGGCACTAAATAAACAGATAGTAAACGCACAAAAGCACAAAACTTTGAGAATTTTAACACCATAGAAACATAAACACAACAAAGAAGTTAATGAGAAAAAACAGAGTTTTGAAAAAAGTAGAAAACAAGTTTAGAAGAAAAACCAAATGTTTTCCTCTCACTTATAAGACAAATATAAATAATATATCACACACTAAAGTGTTGAAAATTTGATATGAGAGTACTAACCATCGAATAACAAAAACATTATATTACAACATATATCTGTGAAAATACATTTCAATTTTTCACATGCCAGAAATTTTTTTTTTCGTAAACGACATAATAGTTACACAAGTCCGCTGTAGCGCGAAACATAAATCTAGTTACTAATAAAATCCTCTAACTTTCATATTAAGTCCATTTAATCTAACACATTCAGAAATGATTAAAATCAAACCTGCAAAGGCGGAATGGATTCTGTTAATTCATACCTAACATATTTAAATAAATTCAGTCATACCCGAACTAAATTGTTGTGCTATTTCATACACTATGTATATATTTTAGTTTATTCATGCATGACATATTAATTTTTAATTTTTACGTATATTGACGTAAACAGTGTTATCTTTGCCATTAACGAAAGCTGACTAGGATCCTTGTATGATTCGTTGCGTTTTAAATTAACAAAAACAACACTAGAAGACAACCAAAACGTCGTCGTTTAAAGATGTCTTTTTCTCGTTTAACAAAATGACGTCGTTTAGAGATATGGTTCTGATAGATCATCTTCTTCTTTTACTATTTCTTCAACAGAGACAAAACATGATTGCAGAGAAATTCTTCCAATCAATTCATCCTTTCCAAACCTTGAATCTATTCTCAACATGACTTCATCGATTTCAGGTAGGTTATCTCAACATTTCTATTTCGTAGTTTCTGTCAATTTTTGATGTTTGAATTGATATCTTCGAATGGAGAAGCGTTGAGTTTTACCATGAGTCACTGAGGCATACCAAGAAAATGTAGATGTGGTGAACGGCCTGCGATTTTTACTTCAACAAAAAACAAGAATCCGGGAAGACTATTCCATCGTTGTCCTTATGGGACCCATAAGGTGAAGATGGTTTTATGCATACGAGATTGTTTGAGTAAGAATCTGATATTAATATTTTTTTTGCTCATTGTGTTTGCTTGAGTAAGATAACTACCATATATTTAAATAGACCGATAAATCAGTGGTTGAAGAAGTGAAAAAATTGAAGATATGATTGAGAATCTTAAAGAAGAATTGAAAAGTTAAAGAACGGTATAGGAGTTTGCGAATATGAGATTGTTGATGTACAATGTGAGTCACGAGTTAGTGAAACTTATGTGAATGTGTATGGAAAAGACATTGAAGCTTTGAAAGGAAGTGTGAGTAGTTTTGTGGAAGATCTTAAATAAATCAAGAATGCAGTAGGCATCCGAGAGAAAGAAATGCAAGATTGCATTGGGAAATTAAGCAGCATGAAAAACATGATTATATGTGGTTTGTTGATGGTTGTGTTTTATATTGTATCTATTCTTAGTGAATTTTTAAGTTTTAAACCTTATGTCATCTATCTTTAGATCACATATGTGATTTTCCATGTATGTCTTTATAATGAAGCTTGACTTCGACTTATGAGTTTGAGCTTTAATGAATCACTGTGTAACGCCCCCCCCCTCCATCCGCCCCTGTCGTGTGCCTCGACGCTGCTTCCCGGACCCGCAGACCCACCCTATCCGACGGTCGGGAGCGTTACGTCTGGGAGGTTTTAAAGTCATGATTTACTGTCCCTACAATCACCATGCGATCTTTCAGTGTTTTGTCCTCACTCACACGATTCTGGAAACTCACTTCCCAAAAAGTCACCAATACTAGTGCTACTCCAGCATAAGCACGCTTAACTGTCAAGTTCTCTCAAGATGTGTGACCCAAAAGATAAGTGCACTTTGGTTATGTAGGTAGCCAAATCAATCATTTTAAACTCTCCTCACACACTATGAATCTATAAACCGGTTCTCACAATCAACCCCACTTACAGAGCACAACGCCCTTGTTTCGCACCAGGATCGTCACCCCCGATGATGTGGGTCCCTGACTCCACACTCTCATCAGGGTTTCGCTCTGATACCAAAATGTAACAGCCATCTCATCCTCTCCCGAGAACTGCGTGCTACGAACCCTAACTTATCACACAAGTAACTTTGATAAACGAAACCCAACTCGTATTGTCCATAAACCATGTTCGTTAACCAATAATCCAATAAACGAAGTAAACCGAGTCTAAAGTCGAGTAAAGAAATAAAATAACATTAGAATAAACCCATCTGTTCTAAACCAGCACCATAACCATCCAGCATATCCGACTACTCGTCAAGCTCACCTGAAATGGCAAAAAAGGAAAAGGGAAAAGAGAGGGGTGAGTGGCAGGGGAATCACTCAGCGAGGGGGTGGATTGTTGCACACGCAAGTCCATAGACCCGGCTCAGCAAAACAACATTGATAGACTAGTCCTAGAAACATACAACAAATATAGAGCCTAAAGCACCCAAACATGGCAAACAATGTGGCTCTACGCGAGTTCAGTGATCGCCCACCCTCCAAAGAGGCTTAGTCGTATGGTCGTCAGTGACCATAGACATCGCCTAGTGGACGCTTTATCGATCTGCCAGGGTTACAACATCGATTGACTAATTGTTGTACCCTACGCAAACATGACCCCGAGATGCAGAAGTTCGTATCTACACTGCATAAGTTTGTATCTGCACCCCCGATGCAAAAGTCTGTATATGCACCCTCAGACAAGTCCCCCCTGGCTGTAATAATACAAACATTAGTAACCAACAAGAAAAACAACCAAATTAAGGTGAAATAATCTAACAGCCTATTCAGGTTTATTCAGATTCAAAAATAAATAAAACTCCAATCAGACTCAAACAATCAAACAAGACATGTCCCGGTGCTAGTCTAACGATAATTGATTGTTAAACCAAAAGCCTACAAGGGGGTTTACGCGGTAGCTCCTTACCTTGACCACAATGGAAAAGATTTTGAACTTCAAGGATGCAACTGGTTTGTCGAGTGACGAAACTGAAAACTAGAATTAGTTAGATCAGACGATAATCTAGGCTTCGCTCAAAGGGCAAAATTGGAAGCACTGGTCCAACCAGACCACCAATCAAATTAGACTAAATGGTCAAGCTTGTCAAAGTTAATCATCGGAATCACTGGTCAAATGGGCAAAGTAATGGTCAATCAATGGCTCACAGTCAAATCAACAATCAAGTCAACAATCAACGGTCAAAGCAACGATCAACGGTCAAATCGGGCCCAATCCGACTCAGTCTACCAAACCCGATCCGCTATCCTGACCCGAATCGATAACCCGACCAACCAATAACTCAACCGAACAGTAACCCAATTCGACTAGTAAACCGACCCGACCACTCATCTAGCAAAGCTAGTTCAACTCTGGTTTTTGGCAAAATTAAACTCTAAAGAAAAAGAGCATATAACTAGAGACCTAACCGTTAAAATAACGATCCCTCCGATCAGAAAGAAGCCTTTAAGATCCTATACCCATAACCACCATTTTTACTCCGATCGGACACTGTTTGACCTCCCAAACACGTCTTGCTTCCTAACTGGTCGCAGATGCGAACTGCAGCAATACCTCTCACGAAAAACCCTTATAACTTTAAGTACAAAACTCAAAAAGACAATCCGTTTGAAAGAGATGATAGATATTTGAATGAAGAAATTACACAGAAAGGCCTATGTCGTTGTTGAGTGATTTTATTATCGGTATGTGACCTTTCCTCATATTGGTCACAGTTTCGTTATGCAGAAATATCCTTCAGTAAAACGCACATAAGTCTTGAAATGCAACTACGATTACAAATCCAAATTTCACAAAAACATAAATAAAATAGTCATCTACTTACTATAAAAATATGAGGTTGATTAAAATATATTTACTTTGTAGTTCACCTAATCTCTCATAACTGCTCTTTGTTGTCTACTAAGAAACTGCAGTTGTTTTATCTCCAATATAGTTTTAATCTCTCTAATTTTCAACTTTCATATCTTTCTCTCTGATTTTTTCTACTTACGTGACTAACGATGGTGGCTGGAAAATAAGTGGGATTAGGTTACGGTTTTAAATATGATTAGGACTTGGTTTACTTTGGTTTATGAATAATGACAAAAAGCGAACATGTTTTTAAAAACACAGTCCTTACAATTGTCCCCCACTTAAAATGAATTCGTCTTCGAATTCACGTTTGAGTTTCTCCCACACTTAGTTTCCTTCCAAGCCTCAAAGTGTCCTCCTTCGTAGTCAAGACTATGTGCACTACCTATGTAGTAGAGATGTGCTCTCTCCACCGACTTGATTAAAAAGAAATTTTTCCTTTGCATTTTTTTCTGTTATTAGACTTTTTGAGTTAGACCGTACACAATTATTTAACTTTCATGATTTTTTTCTTGTACCAAAGTTGATGTTTTTCCTTAAGGCCCTATTGGCATGAGGCGTTCCTTTGTATTGAGTTATATATGCATGAGTACATCTTACCTCATGCTTAATACCGTTCTGTTTGTAAATACCATTACGTTGTCAGTTGATCTTAGTTTCCACTATAATCTTTCGTCCTTTAGATCATTTTTATATCCCTTTGTATGGTTCCTTCCACATCTCTGCTGACACAATCATTCGGCTTGTTGTGCTGTCGAAATTGATGGTCCTTATCCATTGGTTGGTGTATCATCCTTTCATGTCATTTAGGTTGGCTCTGATATGATCTTAGCTCCAACAAACCTTTTTCTCTCGTAATTATCTAGTTGACATCCTTATTTAGCAATCCATTGAAGAATGATAGCTCTGACCTGTATTGCTCTCCACATCTGGTGGGTTTTGATCTGCCATGCTTCTGTTGTTCTTCTGTACTTCCTTTACTCTTGAAATCCATGTAGTGCTTTCCTAGTATTGTCCTTGTAGGTTGAGCCCTCCAAGCTTCACTGCGTGGGATAAGTCGAAAATATGCTTCCATGAAAATTCTTTTATGGTTCAGCAATGAACCATCCTTGTAATTGCTAACAATGATTCCACTATCATAACCTTACGATCAATTGGGACGTCCAACATCGTAGCTACAACTCCTTGAATTTCCAACGGATACTCATCCTTCGAGTAATCTTGACATCGGAAAGAGAATCATTCCCTTCCACTTAATTCATTCTCAACACCTTGTAAGAGCAGCAACACCACACGATCAGATTTCCTTATATACACCATGCTGCTGCAACACATGTTATCCGGCATCACTATATCCCTCATGCGACCCTTTTCATTTCTTCATGCATAGACTGCATATATGATCTTCCTTATTGGTCCTATCCCACACCATTATTCTCTTCATGCATTACTCGGGTGTTTACCTTGACAGGCGGTCCGGACGCTCTAGTGAAAGGTCCATCTTGGTGCGAGGTGGAGCTCCAAACATATCCAATGCCATCTCACCACTAAAAGCAGCTCCTCTAGGGTTGCTACATCCTTTGAAGCTTAATGATTCAAAAAATCTCCCAAGTCTAATTTTTTTAAAAAATCCCGTTGAAAATAAGATTCATTTTCTACTCTACCTCGTAATTGTCTCCCGGGTCAGAACCGGGACGACGAACCTGCTTTGATACTAAATTGTAATGCCCCCTATCTGCCCCTACAGGTGCCTTGATGCCTATTCCTGTACCCACGGGCCCATCGTGTTCGACGGTCGAGAGCGTTACGTCCGAGAGACTTTAAAGTCATGATTTATTATCCCTGCAATCACCACGCGATCTTTCCCCGTGTTTTATCCTCACTCACACGATTTCAGAAACTCACTTCCCGAAAGTACATCCATCCTAATGTTACTCCAGCACGAGCACGCTTAATTGTAGAGTTCTCTCAGGATTTGTGACCGAAAAACTAAGTACACTTTGGTTACGTAGATAGCCAAATCAATCATTTTAAGCTCTCCTCACACACTATTATGACTCTATAAACTGGGTCTCACACACTGTTTAAGTTATATTGAGTTTATATTACATCAAGTTCAAAATACACAGTTGGGTCTCACACACTGTTTGAGTTATATTGAGTTTATATTACATCAAGTTCAAAATACACAATTCAAAGCAAACATAAAAAATATTAGAGACCATAAAACACATGTTCCAAATATACAGGTTCGAAGCAAAATAAAATCCAAAGTCATGACCTGATATAAAACATCCAAAAAACAGACAATCCATCAGCCTTGAAACTAACATCAAACAAACTAAAATCCGAAGTCATGACCTGATATAAAACTTTAAAAAAATTGACAATCCATCGACCTTCAAGCTAACATCCAAAAAGAAATATATTCATCTTACAATTCATTTTGAGATGGTTGGCTTTGACTTGGTCCTTCGCCACGAGGAAAAGCATAATGTTAGAGTCTCCTTGGGATGGAGTAGCTCTCTTCGGCCTTCTACTGACGACACCCACAACCTTACACCTCCTTATGTTATGCTTAGTACAACTACGCCTTCCACAACGAGAAATCCGTCCAGCTTTGGGAGCTTTTAGTTGCTTTTCTGTTGGAGATTCTTGTGGAAATAGAGCTC
Organism: Anastatica hierochuntica; assembly: GCA_900406275.1. Lineage (NCBI taxonomy): Eukaryota > Viridiplantae > Streptophyta > Magnoliopsida > Brassicales > Brassicaceae > Anastatica > Anastatica hierochuntica. The sequence goes on from OVAN01001326.1 coordinate 9,235, forward strand.
CCTTCGCATTTTTTTTTCTTAGGCGACTCATTCTTACCTTTTATCCTCTTTTGCTTCTTCTTTGGACCTAGAGCTATTTCTCTTGGTGGTACTTCAAGTCTACCCTTGCCTGACTTTTTCTAGAAGTGCATACCATCCATTGGAGAAATTGAGTTACTGTATTAAGACCTCCATTTAGATGGCAAACACCAATCATCTACACAATCCTCAACATTTACCTTTTTCAACAATATTAAACGTAAAGCGTGACGACACGAAATGCCTGTCAAATCAAATCTCCGACAGCTACAAGTTCTTCTTGTCAAATGAAACTTGAAGGAACATCCATTTTCTGTGATCTCAAACCAGCATTTGGTCCATGAAATGATGTACAATTCTTACGATACATCTCCTCTTCCGCAATAGTCTCAACCACTTTCAAACTATATTTACCCGTATGGTCTCGAGCCTTCTTTTTTTGTGCAGCAATTCAAACCATAGTTTGTCACCTAGTTGTCTCCAACATCACCACTAAAGGCATCTCCCTAGATTTTTCGATTGTAATGTTGTAAGACTCGAGAAATTGTTGCTCACATCTTCACAACAAGTTGTGTTACTGAAAAAATCACGGCTACAATTACGCGGGTTCTTCATCATCATTGCTTCATAGACACGAATATCGTAATTCTTAACAGCTTCTGAAGCTTTCTCATAATCAACCATATTAAAGCTCTTTGTTACTGCCCAAAACAAACACTTCATGCTAGATATCTTCGGGAAATTTCTCTTGAGATTCTCATAAATGTGGCGAGCACACACCCGATACTCTACTTTGGGAAATTCTTGCTCAATAGAAATTAATAAACCCTATAAAAAATATGAATCTAAGTAAATACACACTCAATTTAACAAAACCAAAATCTAAGTAACTATACACTCAATTTAACAAAACCATAATCTTAGTAAGTATGCACTCAATTTAACAAATTCTGAATCTTAGTTAGTATTCATTTACCTTTTGCCTGTCAGAAATTAGTGTGAATCCATCCCCGTCTCCAAGTTTCAAGTTCTCTTTGAGCTTTCCTATAAATCATAACCAACTATCCGTGTTTTCCACTTGAACAACCGCCCAAGCAACGCGATAAAATTGGTTGTTTGCATCTCGCTCTATTGTTGCAAGGAGTTTTCCTTTGACATTATTCTTTAAAATGCACCTATTAATTCCAATGATTTTGCGACAACTCTGAAGTCATAATGTTTTGGGTGCTTTAAAGCAAACAGAAAACTGGCTGAATCGCTCCAACCCATCATCTCCAGAAATTGTCTGAAGCTCGACTATTGTCGCTGGATTTTAACTGCCGACATAGCATTTAAAAGACATAGTTAGAGAATTGTCGACATAGCTTTTGAAAGACATAGTCAGAGAATTGACATAACCAAAGACATAACATTTAAAAACCGATTTACAGACCATGAAGACTTTATACTTATTTTGAAATCTCAAATGTGTAGTTGTGTAGACTTGAAAATTGCTCATCATATTTAGCAGCAATCATATTCAATGCCTTCCCTTTTTCTTTTTGTCATTGATCATGTGAGATTACCAAATTGTAGCATTCTTGAAGTTGATTTTGCATTGCTTTTGGTTTGAACCTTTGATCATTCCTAATGTCATTTAAAAACATCTTTGCAATTACACAATCCTTCACAATCTTGCTAGAACCATCTTTGATACATGAATGATGATCGCTGCAAAATTTTATCATAAACTTCCCAATTGATTCCTCGTAAGAGAAATATATTCTAAACAGGCAGCCACGACCAGTTAAGCAGATCAGTTCACTTTTCTCTGATCTCCATCTTGAATATTTGACATTCCAACCAGTTTTTAGAACATAACAACAACATCTTGAAACGAGAGTTTACCATGAAAGACTTGCTTTAACTTTAACTCACCAATACCTTTTTTATACCCTTCAGTTTTCAATGAGTCATGTTCTTCCTCACCATCTGAATTAGGAGGAGTAGCCTTAGAGTTATAACATTATTCTTCCGCATTATGTTCTGCATAGAGTTTTCAACTCTTGCTTCCTCCTTGGAAATCTCTATCTCACCACTGTTATGTGTAGCCTCTCTATCGCTACCTTCCTCGCCTCCTCCAACCTCACCATTACTTTCTTCGCCTCCACCAATGTCATCACTACCGGCCTCATCTCTATTATCACCATCTTGTATGTTTTCGTGCTCTAAAAAACGTTCAACAACCCTTGTCCAATGCGCGTAGCTTAACATTCTCTCAAAACCAAAACTTCCACTCCCCAACACTTTTACCTTCGATAAGTCTTCAAACGACAGCTTATACCACACTCTTTGTCCGTACAAAGAGATGCCCAACGAAATCGGCAAGTTCCAGGAGAGCGATTGCGGGTCTAATGAAGACTATGGACCTCACCTCCTACATAAATAGTCCTTGAATCTGCTGATTTTTCAAATCTTCCATTGAAGTAGCAATGGAAGTGTACCTCATTTGAGCTGGGAAAAAAGAAAGCAAATTTTTGTCAGACATTGTTTCAAATTACACAAATCAAAATTACTTAAACTTACCTCATTCTCTCTTACGAAATTAACCAATCATATACCACAAAGCTTCTCAGAGATCTTCCTTCTTCAATTGGAAAAATTACTCAAACTTATCACATTTTGTCTCTGTCGAAGAAAGAGTAAAGGAAGAAGATGATGTATCAGAACCCTATCTCTAAACGACATTGTTTTGTTAAAAGAGAAAAAGAAATCTTTAAACGACGATGTTTTGGTTTTCTTCTAGTGCCGTTTTTGTTAACTCAAAATGCAACGGAGCATACGTGGATGATAATAAACTTCAGTTAACGGTAAAGATAACACTGTTTACGTCAATGTACACAACAGTTAAAAATCAATATGTCAGGTATGAATAAGCTAAAATATATACATCGTGTATGAAATAGCACAACAATTTAGTTTAAGTATGAACTGAACTTGTTTGGATACATGAGGTATGAATTAACCGAAACCCTATGCAGAATTTGAAAGAATAAACCCTAAAATCCACTAGAAAAAAGAGAAATGTTTATGATTTCTATTAGATATGAGAATATAAGAGGCCTTTACAATTGAACCTAGAACTCTTGTTTTCTTAAATTCAAATACGAAAAATGAAAACACTTATAATATGGGAACACTATTAAAGTAAAACCTAAAAAGGAAAACACCTTAATATACTAAAAAGGAAATTTATATTATTATTAAAAATGAAGTCAAAGCTTAACTGTCGAGCATAGAAATATCGTTGGTGATGTGTTGAGTAAGAAGGACCCTCATGGCTCTTTAAAAAAATTGAAAAAAATAAAAAGGACTTATGTGTCGTGTTCTCGTGAGTCGTTATTGACGTTACGTCCCTGATTAACTCTTAGTCACTCTCTATTTTTCAATTTTTTAAAGCATCATACACCGGGATCTTAAAAGGTCGATATTTTAAGGATGGAACTCTTCTACATGCTAATATCGGAACCTTGCCTTCTTATCGCTGGTGTCTGCTAAGGTTTGGTTGTGAGCTTTTGAGACAGAGAATACAAATACGATTTGGGAATGTAGAACATACAATTATTGGTACAAAATCTTGGTTGCCAACAATACCGCCGCACCCACCAAGACTACAACTTGGCGTGGTGAAAAAAAAGAAGTCTCCAACTTGGTGCAGACCAGGAAAATCTTGTCACCTCCTTGATAGATAGTCAATAAGAAAAATGGGATGAACAGAGCATCATACGCCATATAGTTTTAGAGGATCAACACCATGTTCGACAAATCTTTCTCTCTCACACTAAGCAGTCAGATTTTTGGATATGACACTACACAAGGAATGAAATATATAGTGTTATATATGGATACCATCTTGGCACCATACTTGAAACTCAACTAGAGGAAGCGAATTCAGAATTGGAAACTCCACCTTAGGGGCGACCCCAGATGTTGTTAGGGAGATATGGAGAAGATATATAGCCCCGAACTTAAAACATTTTATATGGAGAATTGGTTCTCAAACACCCATTGTATTCGATAATCTACGACAAAGGAATACAATGGTTGGAAGAGCCTACTTACGTTGTTGTTTCCAATATGGGACCACAGACAATGTGCTCTTTACATTCTCATGTGCAAAGATGGTAACTAGGATCCCGACTGCTCTACTCTGCTTGGAATAATCATCAGTAGAGGATAAGCTTCGCTTCCTGTTTTGGTTTCACCGTGACATCCAGCAGGATCTCCTACTACGATACATTCCCTTTTGGTTATATGGCGATTGTGAAAGACGCGGAACGAGCTACTATTTAATTGAATCTCAGTTGAGGCATAAGATACTATGTGAAGAGCCCTAGAAGGCACTAAATAGTGGTTGTCATCTATGGCGGTCACCCAACATCATCATCACCCACAAAACCGTAGTAACCATCAAAGCAAATGGCAGTGCCACTAGTGGGTTAGGTTAAATGCAACTATGATGTGTCAAATGTGGAGGGCCAACAAGCCAGAATGGGTTGGATCATTCGAGATCATATGTGATTTTTCTTGAAGGTGGTAGGGGACAGTTTCAAGGATGACATTCATCGGAGGCTGCAGAATTAGCAGCACCCATATGGGCAATGCAGGCAGACGTTGTTGTAGATTTTCAGAACGTGATTTTCGAAGGAGATAACCTCTATATCAACTTATTCATTTATTCAAATAAACACGATCTTCTATTAGAGCTTTATGTATAGATGGTGAAGAGTTGGATCTCATCCTTTGAGAGAGTACAATTCAAGTTTCGACACTGCAAAAACAATATATGTGCCGATCTATTAGCTGAAAGAGCAGGTAAGGATGATAGATAGTGGCGTTTTTTCGATTATGTCCATTGTTTCTGTATGAGTTTGTAAATAATGATTGCCAAAATTAATATAATAAATAAATTAAACGATTTTTTATGAGTATTACATGTGGTTCCTTTTTTTCTTTTGCTTATTTATCTTTTTAATATAATAAAACACCATATTTGAGAGGAGAAAGTGAATCAGTGGTTGCACCACCTCTACTGCCATATCATGAAGTCAGTCTTACGAATTAATTACAAAACTATATACATAAAATAAAAAAAACTTTGATAGCAATATAAAATATTTATACCAAACTAAAAACTACATATTAAAAATAAAAATAATATAGAATTTCAAAATTAACTTAACTATACTAATAATTAGATTATTCAGTATAATGTTTAACTAAATTTGTATTAAGGTATAATTATACTTATTAATATTTCATCCTGGCAATATGTTCCTAAAAAAATAAATAAATTAAATAATGAAAACCTTATACTTACATTGAACTAAAAATATACATGCTCAAAAAATCGTAAAATATTATGTTTAAAACCTTTAAAATTATATTGTGAAAAATATTATGCAGATATATTATAGGAAAATAAAATACTTAACATGTTTTTTCTTTTTCTTATATTGCATTTGAATTTTTTTTTGTCAACCACACATTAATTATGAGTTACCTCTCAAATTGGATGGCCAGTTCAGAGGAGATGTGTATACAAAAATAAAATCATAGAAAAAATTATGGGATCCTCGTGCCAGTTTATCTGCTTGCGCATTTGTTGTCCGCAAAATGAACGTTAGCGAGAAGTTTGTGAAAAATCCACGAAGAAGCTGATAATCCTGAAGATGCGTATGAAGGACTGGCCAATCTTCCGATTGTTGAATAATACCAGTAAGCTCCGCGCAATTTGTCTGGAAGAACTGGCAGTCTATTATGCGATTATGAATTTCCGACATTGCTCATAATAGAACTTCTAACTCTGCATGTATTTGAATTTTATATAAATCATATTTTTATTTACTTTGTAAATATTTTGTTCACAATAGTTGATTCGCTTTCACCTTTAAACACACATTTTATACTGCAAAAACCATTTGATTTGCACTTGCACTGCTTGAACCATTTAATCCATCTAATTTGTTTGATTCGTTATACTCGGTATATTTTCTGCATTTGAAGCGTAAATCTTCCAATTGAGTATACATTTAGATGAAAAAGACAGACATATATGTCATCGGTGAAAATAAAACTTTTTTTTATTCTGGTTTTGTTATCCTAGATCCAAGGTGGGCAAATTTTAAAAAAAAGATATTTTAAGGGGGGGGGGGGNTTTTAAAATTTCAAAGATTTGTTAAATCTGTAAAGAGTTTTGTTGAATTTGCAGAGAGTTTTGTGTATTAGAAAAGTCAATAAAAAAACCTTTAGTTATAAGGATTTTAAGAATACAAGGTGTATATGGAGTATTTTGAAAGTTTTGTTTAATGAGTTAATTGTTGAGAATCCATGTTTCAATAACACTAGATTTTAATTGAATCATAAAATCAACAAAAACCAAACTTTTTGAATAACAATGGATTTTGAGTAGATATTTAAAATCATCAAACCAATAAGAATAGATTTTATCAAGAATGTTAAAATCCATAAACCAATAACAACGGATTTTTAAAAGTTTAACAATCCTTAAAAATACAACAACCAATAACACCCCCTAAGTTCCATGTTGAACATAAGCAAAAAAGCTCTCTTTCCTTTTGACGGCGATTCCATGGAGATTTTGATCGAGGGTTTCGAGATGGGTCTTTCTCGACGGTCAAATATCGTTGGCATCCGCGAAGGCTTGGATCAAAGGTTATGGTGGCGTTTGTCTTGGAGGAGATCTCTGTTATGGCACGTTTGGGCATTGCGGTGGTTTATGAGGAGAACATGGTCCGGTCGGGGGCTATCTGGTGTGACTCTTGGAGACGTCTGAAGAGATCTAATGGTTATTGCAGATAATGAGACTTCTGCGAGTCTGAAGATGGGATCTTAAGGAGGAGGGGTTTTGGTAAAGGAGATTGCGGTTCATCTGGGCTCGCGATTTGTTGACTCAACTATGGAAAATGGAGATGTGGGAGTTTCTGAGGATTAAGCAGGAGCTGGAGATCGATGACATCAAGTCAAATCATAGCATATGTGCATTAAGTTTCCGATCTCAATGCATATCATCCGGTCGAGATGGAATTAGCGAGTGGGAATTAAGGTTTGGGATGAGTAGATTTCGATTGTCGATGGTGTTTGCTGGTGTCGGGATGGTTGATCATGATCCTTGTCATGTCTGGTTCCTTCTCCGATTGAGATCTCCGGTGGCGAGGTCTCAATTTTGACTTCAGAGAGTGGTGGAAGATGGTGGGTTTTCGGGGCTCTATGTTGCGTGTCGATGGTTTCTGGGGAAGAGATCGGTTTGTCTTGTTGGATCGTAGTGGAGTGGAGTGATGACTCGGATCGTCGAGCTTCTCTAGCTCCTTTGGTGTTGGTGGTCATAATCATGGTTTAGTCACTGGTGAACAGGCTCTGTTTTCTCAGGGGAAAGGGACTTGATGCTTGGAATTTCTTGTGTTTTGGGATCCCCTTTTGGTTAAAGATTGGTATTGTAGTTTGGCTTTGTTTCGTATGAGGGGGCGGTTTGGTATCTTAGCTCATGTTATGCTCGATTGGAGAGGTTTTCTGAGAATCACGGGTTGTGGGAGCATATTGCATGGGATTTGGTGCTGAGTACGACACGGTTCGTAATCAGTTCTTTGTCCATGTGGCTTCAATTGTGGTTTAAGAGCTTCAGGTGTATCGGATCTGTTTTCAGATTTGGTTTTGGGAAGCTTCGGGTGTACTGAAGATGTGAGAAGGAGGGGTTGTCTTGGCTAGATGATCATGGTATTTCAGGCCTTGATAAAAGGGGTAATGAAGAGTTAGGGTTATGGTTTGTAAATAAGAGGTTTGATGGAATCACGGATGGTGATTTCAAGGGTTGGACTCTGAGGAAATTGGAGATTTCTTGTGGCTAGAGAATTATAGGAGGGACGATGATGATATAAGTTTCGGAGTGTTGAAGATTTTTACTTTTTCTAGTATACAAAGAGTTGATTTTGTAACTAAGAGAAACAATGGTCTTTATTTATATAATGATTATGATGTTTTCATGGTGATATTTTGTGCGTTTGTTTAGAGATGGTTATCTCTTTGCGTCTCACAATGGTTCAACCATATAACATTCTTTTGGGAGAGGATTAATTTGGATGGCAAAGAAAAAAATGTGATTAAATCGTGTAAAAGCCCGGAAAATCTAGAAGAGATAAAGCTTCAACCGATGATGATATTGGTTTCCCTTAGGAAGGGTACAAATATTAAGGATAAGAGGAGTAAGAAAGGTTTTAATATGAGTTATTCTCAAGTTTCATGGACAAAGAAAATGGAAATTGGGGTAAAGAATGGTCTGAAGGGTTCAAGATCATAAAGAAACTCGAGTAAAGGGATGGTGGATCCCCTGAAACCACCAACTCACCCGTGAAGATCTTGAGCTGGAACTGTCAAGGTTTAGGAGATGACTTGACAAGAGATACCTTGAGGGACTTATGGAAAAGATTTACACCGGATATTTTGTTTTTGTCGGAGACTAAACAATCTAGTGTACTTTTAAAAAAGTTCCAACTTCAGTTTGGTTATAATAATTTGTATACGGTTGATCCTATTGGATCAAGTGGAGGTCTTGCTCTTTTATTCAATAATGAAATAAAGCTTGAAGTTCTTTTATCTAATAATCGTATTATTGATGTTAATGCTTCAGTCTATGGCTTCAAAGTTTCTATCTGCTTTGTTTATGGAGAACATGTGGCTGCAAAACGGTATAAAGTTTGGGACAAATTGATGCAAATAAGAACACAACGGTTATCTCCTTAGATAATGATCGGTGATTTAAATGAACTTACTGGAAACCATGAAAAAGGGGGGAAAATGAGATCGGTAGCATCTTTTGTACTTTTCAACCAGATGCTTGGGCATTACAGGCTGACTGAGTTTCCGTGTTATGGGGATCAACTCTCATGGAAAGGAACAAGAAATAAACAAAATGTTCGTTGTAAATTGGATAGAACAGTCGGTAATGAGGATTGACACAATGTTTTTAAATACTCAAATGTAGAATATTTGGCTAGAATAGGGTCTGATCATCGACCGATTGTAATGACTTTTAGTTACAAATTAAAAAGATATCGAAATCATTTTCGATTTCATAAAAGATGGATTGGTAAGGACGGATTAGCAGAAGCCATATAGGCTGGATGGAAGCAAACGAGGAACTTCAGGGAACCGACATTTATGGATAAAATACAAAATTGTAGGAATTCTATCTCTTGGTGGAGGAAGAACAATGTCCTACGAGGCAAAGAAAATCTTGAGGCTTGGCAAGCTAAATTGGAATAGGCTCAAAATGATGACTCCGTAAGTCCGGATGTTATCGCACAAATTAAAGGAAAATTGCAGGAAGCATACAAGGATGAAGAAATCTACTGGAAACAAAAAAGTAGGGATTTTTGGCTGAGAGAAGGGGATAGAAATATAAAAAAATTTCACGCATCGATAAAACAAAGATGAGCACGAAATCGGATCACATGTTTATTCAGTCTGCAAGGGGACTAGGATGAAACACCGGAAATAATGGAGAAAATAGCGATAGAATATTTTGATGAACTCTTTAGGCCTACTACGACAGGTGATTTTTCATCTGTTCTCCAGAATGTTGTACCTGTTATTACAGACAATGAATCGGACATTAACCATGAATGTTATGGAGACGGAAATAAAGAAGGCGTTATTCGCGATGCATCCGGAGAAAGCTCCAGGGCCAGATGGGATGACAACATTGTTTTTCAAAGATATTGGGAAGTTCTAAAGGATGATTTGGTCAAATTGGTTCGCAATTTTTTCACGTTAGGCATTTTTGATGCTCGTCTAAACAAGACACATATTTTTCTTATATTAAAGACATACCAACCAAAAAGGATGACAGAGCCCAGGCCAATAAGTTTATGCAACGTGAGCTACAAAATCATTTCCAAGATTTTGTGTCTGAGGTTAAAGCATATTCTTCCCCGAGTAATTTCAGAGACACAATCGGTGTTTGTTTCAGAGAAATTAATTACGGATAACATTCTGATAGCTTAGGAAATGTTTCATGGGCTAAGTACAAATAAGGCATGTAGATATGAGTTTATGGTCATAAAGACGGATATGAGTAAAACCTATGACCGAGTAGAATGGCCATTTCTGGAAGCAGTCCTTAGACGATTGGGGTTCGATAATTTTTGGATTTCTTGGTTGATGTGGTGTGTTTGATCTGTGTCATATAAGGTCATATTTAATGGTCAACCAAAAGGACATATCATACCCCAAAGGGGGCTCAGGCAAGGAGATCCTCTATCACCATACTTATTTATAATTTGCACGGAAGTGCTAATTGCTAATATAAAACGAAGGGAAATGAACAATGATTTAATAGGGGTTAAGATTTCACAACATAGTCCAGCCGTATCACATTTACTATTTGCGGACGATAGTCTCTTCTTTTGTAAGGCGGAGGATTCACAATGCCAAGTAATCTTGGATAAATTACGGGATTATGGGAATGCCTCAGGTCAAGTCATCAATTTTGATATGTCATCAATTATGTTTGGTAAGAATGTTCCAGGACAGGCTAAAGATATGATAAAAGGTAGAATGGGCATTACGAAGGAACAATTAGGAGACCGAGTTAATGGTTGGTCCTCAAAGTTTCTATCAAATGGGGGAAGGAAATTCTGATTAAACCAGTTGCCCTCACACTCCCCAATTATATAATGTCATGCTTCAAGCTCCCCCAAAGTCTAACTACAAAGTTAGCATGTGCGATCTCCCAATTATGGCGGAGTTCCAATGGATGTAACAACGGTCTCCATTGGGTTGCATGGGAAAATTATGTGTTCCTAACGACGAAGGAGGTTTAGGCTTTAAATCTCTAGAAGAATTTAACACAACCTTATTGGCCAAACAATTATGGAGACTTATTCAGTTCCCTGACTCATTGGTAGCTCGAATTTTAAGAGGTAGATACTATATGAAGGTACATCCTTTACATGCCAAGAAGCCTTATTCTCCTTCATTTGGATGGAGAAGCATTATTGCTACACAAGAATTACTAAGACAAGGTGTTCGTATAAAGATATGCTTTGGGATTAACACATCAGTGTGGAATGACCCATGGATACCAGATACGCGGCCACGACCAGTGCACGGACCGGGAAGTGATTGGTATCCTACGCTTGAGGTGCAACATTTAATAGATCCAATGACTAGGGAGTGGCGTATACCACTTCTGCGACAGCTTGTGGTACCAGAGGACGTGGATTTAATTTGGAGTATCCAGCCAAGCCGGATTTCAACATATGATGGCTTGGTATGGAACTTTACAAAATCGGGACAATATACAGTTAAATCGGGATATCAAATTCTCCATTCGTTAATCGAATAAATAATTATGGCTGAGGGCCGAGTCTGGACGTCTTGAAGGCACATGTTTGGAAGACTAGATGCCCTCTAAAAATACAACATTTTCTATGGCAAATGCTCACAAAGAGCTTGGCGGTTACCACAAGGCTTATAACAAGGGGGATACTATGTGATATTGTGTGCAAGTGCCTCCGATGAAAAGATCAATCACATATTTTTGAGTGCCTATCCATTGTTCAAATTTGGACAAATTGCATAGACCCGACACGACCAGAGAGGTTTCCAACGGAATCGCTTTATTCTAATATGGATTATCTCTTTTGGAGAAACCCTCTACACAATCATGACAAAGATAATCATTATATTTTACCTTGGTTTTTGTGGTTCATATGGAAAGCAAGGAACCAAAATTTTTTCCCAGGGACACAATTAGACATCAGAGAAGTCCGGAGAAATGCAAAATTTGAATTCTTAGCCTGGAAAGAGGCACAAATACTACGTTTTTAACCCGAACAATCGGTTAACACGAGGGATACAGAACACAATGACATTTATTGTCGGTTGGATGGATCATGGAGGCAACATGATCCTACATCGGGTCTTGGATGAGTTTGTCTAGATGGAACATACAAGATAATATTATTTGGGGCAAAATTTTATCGAATGAGTCTATCACCCGTGCATTCAGAGGTGGAGGCATTACTTTGGGCGATGCAAGAGATTCGACAAAACGAGATAAATTTTCAACACTTTGAGACAGACTGTATGGAGCTCATCAAAATCACTCAAACATCGGAAGACTGGCCGGCCTTTTTCAACCTTACTCAAGAATTCCGAAGGTTACAAGACCACTTCCCAAACTTCTGTTTAGCTGGAATCCCGCACACGAAGAATGTATATGCAGGTTGTTTGGCTCGAAGTGCTCGCCTTTTATTTCATGAATTAGCATTTGTAGACACTACACCTCCTAGTTGGGCTACTAATCATGGAGTGACGTTTTAACTAATGTGTGGTGGTCAAAAAAAGAAAAAGACCCAAAGTGGGCATTGGGGTACTTATTCATGTATCTGATCTGGTCTATTCGAGTATCAGATATTTGGTTCTGGAGGTTTGGATCCATTAAGATACTTTTCAAATCCGAGTTCGGATCGATTCCCATCGGGTTCGGATCGATTTCAGATCCAATAGATGTACCTGAAATTTGTCCAGATCCTATTCGGGTTCGGGTATTATGGATATTTCAGGTATCCAAATATACTCAAATTCTCATTTTTTAAATAAAAATTCATTTTAAAATTATGCTAAAATTTATTAAAATAAAAAATATTCAAAATATCCAAAAATAACCGAAAATATTCAAAACACAAAATAATGTTTTAAAATATTAAAATAACATAAAAGAACTAATTTAATATATATATTTTAGGTATTAAATATTTAGGTATCCATTGGAGTATTAGTTCAGTTCGGGTATACCCGATACCTGAACTACCCGACCCCTCATTCCCGCGCAGGTATTTCATTCGGTTCCTCTTCGGTTTTGGATCCCTTTTTCGGTCGGTTCCGGATAAAATATCCACCCTACCCTAAATCAACCTTATTTAATTCCATAACTAAAATATAAAAGTTGAAGTACAAATGAGATGAAAATGATTTTTTGGATATCTAGTCCGGTTTGCTTGGAGACTAAAATACTTGGAATTGCACTTCAAGTTTTCCGCTAATGCCTAACAATCTAAGATCTCACTTAAGAAGCTCCTTAAACACGACTAAACTAAACGTCTCCTTATTGTGTGGACCAAATTATTTTGGTATATATCTTCCGATGTGGGATATATCTTCACAAATCTGATTCCAAAATCACATTTTCAATATCCAAGTTGTTAATACACATCATACCTTAAACCAAAGATGTGGATTCAGTTTCCAAGATAGTCGATCCCATTCAAATTTTTTTCTCGATCTTTTGACCATGATGATGCATCCACTATTTTTCTTTTTTTACATCTAGATTAGAATATATAAACGAAAGCGTTTTGTTCAAAGAGAGACACAAACTCAATTAAACCCATAGAAAGAAAAAAGAAAAAGAAAATTAAACAAAACTGATAAAATAAAATAGAGAAAGAGACTGAACAAATAGAACACCATTAAAACAGAGCATAAAACTTCCCAAAGAGCATCGAATTCTCTCCTCTTCCAGAGATTGAAAGAGCCACAATGGATCCCTTGAAGCCACATAAAATCGCCACCAGTCCTCAAATGTCACACTACGAGCAATTTGAGAGGCACATCTATTTGAAGAAGAACTTACATGCTCCACTTTCCAATCCAAAAGACGAATCAAAGAAGAAGAGAGCTCTGATGTAAGAGCCTTAAAGGCAGGCCAATCCGGAGGTTCCGTAAGACCTCCTATCAGTTCTGCAGTGTCGATAGCAAATTGTACTCTAGATTGATGGTGGCTTCCGACCAAATCAATAGCCCATAGAAATATCATGTGCTTCGCGTTGACAGTCTCGTCGAGGAAGCTAAATGCTCTGCAACTATGTAATAACACCATCCCTTTATGATCTCTAAGGATCCATGAGCCACCGCATTTGCGTTTCTTCTTGGACCAAGAGATACCAATATTACTTTTGACCCATTCCAAAGGAGGTGGAATCCAATGTTTTAAAACCTGGATAGGAGAACTATCTTGGTTATGATCAACGACTCCTCCACAAACCTGAGCTAGAAACAATTCAGTCGAGTCAACTAAAATATTGTGGACACTCTCTACAAGATCAAATTGTCGGCCCTCGAACATAATTTTGTTTCTGCTCTTGCACAATATCCACATAACCCAAAAGAATCTACGACGGATCTCAAAAGGAACACGGGGATCAACATTCACTTGTAACAGGTGATTAAAGTTCACAAACACAGAGGATGAATGAAAGGAATTATTCTTAGGGAAAGGAAAATCAGTGAGGGCCCATGTTTGTCGAGCTTTGTACAGGAGAAAAGAATTTGGTTCACCGTCTCACCAGCACCCTACAAATCTAACATCGATTGTCCAACTCAATACCACAACTACGCAAAGCATCCGCTACCGCAAGGGCTCCACCAATCGCCTTCCACATGAAGATTTTTACCTTAAAGGATGTATCCACTGACCATAGTTTTTCCTTGAGAGGATTGACAGAAGGGCGTTCCTCAAGTGCTCGAAGAAGCTCAGCTTTTGCCATTCGATTGGCCAACCAATTACATGATTTAACTGAGTAGCTCCCACTACGGTTATGAGATCATATCAAATAATCTTTCTGATTGAGCAAAGGTCTTAGTTTCAAAATGCGCTCAATATGAGGTGCGAAAAACATATCATCAAGCTTGTCTATGTCCCAACAATCTGTTGTGGGGTCAATCAGATCGTGAACGTTTAGATTCAGATCAAATAGGATTGGTTTTATCAAAGGCCGACGCATACCACCATCAAAAAGTCATGAATCAAACCAAACCCTTATGGTTCTCCCGTCACCTACCATCCTTCTTAGTCCCCGTGCAAGCAGTTCACGGCCATGGAGAATGCTTCTCCATGCAAAAGAAAGACGTCCACCAAGACCAGCAACCAAAAACTCATTAGATGCAAAGTAGCGACTCTGAAGGACCCGAGCAAACAAAATCTTCGGCTTAGTCAAAATTCGCCACGTCTCTTTAGCTAAGAGAGCTTGGTTTAATAGCTCAATATCCCTAAAATTCATTCCTCTGACTTCATTAGGGACACAAAGTTTCTCCCAGCTGATCCAGTGGATCTTACGCTTGTCTTGAGCTGCATTCCACCAATAATTGGCTATTGCACTTGTGAGATTTGTACAAGTAGATTTAGGAAGGCGAAAACAGAACATCACATAGACAAGCATGGACATGGCAATTGATTTCAACAGCACCTCCTTACCTCCTGCTGATAACGTCTTCGTAAACCAGTCGGAGAGTCTGATTTTAGCTTTTTCTGAATATAGCTTAGTAGTTGTACCTTGGATCCAGTAAAACATTCAGGTAAGCCTAAGTATGTACTTATAGCGCCTTCAGTAAAGATTTGTAGCTTGGTTTGGATGCGAATTTTGATCTCCTCCTTCACTGTAGCATCAAACATAATTGCAGACTTGGCTTGATTTATCATCTGGTTCATCGCTGTCTCATATGAGGACAAAACTGATAAAAGAATATCTCATTAATCCTTCGATGTTTGACACAGAAACAAGCTATCATCCACGAATAAGAGATGGCATCCGCAGAAAATTGAATCCCCTTTAGAGTTCCTTGTCTCTCAGCTTTATTGAGCAAATGGATTAAGCCTTCGGTACATAAAACAAAGAGCAACAGAGACAAAGGATCGCCTTGGCGTAGAACACGTTCGGGAGAGAAACCTCCATGTTCCTGGCTGTTAAGTAACACCACATAGGTGAATGATCAGACGCAGAGCATGACCCATCGTTGCTTGAAGCCAAGAGCTACAAGTAAAGCCTCAATATAGCTCCATTCAATTCTATCATACGCTTTCGAGATATCAATTTTGATTATCATGTACTCAGTAGAAATCCGATCATGAGTGCGAAGGTTGTGCACCATCTCATGTGCAATATTAATATTTTCAAATATCAACCGCTTCTCGACGAATGTGGATTGCGTCGGAGAGATAATGGTTGTCATCCATGGTTTCAACCGTGCCACCAAGATCTTTGAAATTATTGTATAAAGTACTAAACACAAATTGATTGGACGAAGATCTCCCATGAAAATCGAAACATCTTTTTTGGGGATGAGGCAAATCAAGGTGCGACTCCAATTTGAAGGGAAGGACCCTGAGCTAAAAAAATTCAATCACTTTGTCATAAACTTTAGCTCCAATCACATCCCAATATTTCTGAAAAAACCAACCGGTCATTCCATCAAAACTAGGTGCACTAGAGGGGTTGATCGAGAACACCGCTTGACAATCCTCCTCTCTCGATACTTGTAACAAAAGTCGGTCATTTATTTGTTGCGTGACTTTACTTTGAAAGTCTTGAAAGAATTCAACAAAACCAGAAGGGGAGATCGAAAGGAAGTGCTTTTGAAAATATGATGTTGTGACAAGGGCTTTAGCTACTTCGGAGGTTTGGCATACACCGTGCTCATCAATAAATTTCTCAATCCTTTTGTGAAAACGATCAGCCTTAACCGAAACATGAAAGAATTTTGGGATTTTGTCACCACACATGGCTCTTTTTGTCGACTCCTCTGCTTCCAATATAACTCTTCTTCACGATACGCCACTTTAAGCTCTCTTTTCAATTCTGAAAGCTTTTTGAAATTCGGAAAGCGCGATGTGAACTCCACATCAATTGCCGCCTTAAGTTGCTGGATTCGAGTATTAGAATTTGTGTTATGTTATTTCTTCCAACGACTTAAGTTTTTCCTACAGTCCCGTATCCGATGGAGGACATACTTCTCACGATTAACACAACCAGAAGACCACGCTTGGCTGATTGCCTAACGCACACCCTCTGTCCTATCCAACGCTGATCAAACTGAAATTGCCCCAATAAGCTCTATGTTCTTCCTTCAATGGAAGTAAAACAGGTCGATGATTAGATCCAAAAAGAGCTAGTTCGCTTTTGGGAATATATTTAGATATTCCTTGTTTCCGGACGCACGATTCAGCTTACATTGTATCTAGTAATTGTGTCGCTTCCCTGCCCATGTAAAACTATTCCCAATACTCGAAAATTCAACCATGTCGCATACATTCAACATCTCATCAAACTGCTCAAAAGTCGCATTACTTCTTTTAGGCCCTCCCAGCTTCTCATCATTATGCAAAATCTCATTAAAGTCTCCAATAAGACACCAAGGTTCTTTCCGATTCAAACTGATTCGCATTAAACGCTCTCAAAAAACATTGCGAGATGACACTTCTGCCGACCCATATGTACAAGTTAAGAAGAAACTGAAATTGTTAAAATGTACAGAGATATGCACTACATTCTTATTTACAAATTTGAAATCCTGCCCAACATTGTTCTTTAAAAAAATAGCAAGTCCACCACCAAAGCTATTCGGTTCCACGGTCTCAACTCTATCGTAACCTAACCACACTTGTAAATCAAGTAACACATTCCGCTTGTTTTTAGTTTCCATTAGAAAGAAAATCTCAGGAGAGTACATTTTGCGTAACTCCCGGAGACGCTGAACTGTCAGGTCCAGACCAAGGCCCTGACAATTCCAACTCTTGATCTTCATTAATGTTTCGGATGCTCCTCTTGCGGAGCAACCCATTTAGCGTGACGCTTGGTGACTTTTGATGGAGAACTAATATCATCGACTGTCTTACGTTTGTAAACACTGATTTCAGGTGCTGCTACTGTCTTTAACGATATCTTTGAGATTTTTGTTTGTTGTCCACCTGCTCCAGTAGAAGCTGCTTTACGGACGGAGGATAGGCGCTTAGCTTTCGAAGGTCTTCTGCGTCCTCTGTTAAAATTTGTTGTAGATCCAGAGGAGATGGCTTCATTGAGGCCGTCTTTAGAAACCATTGGACTAATAAAAGAGCTTTGAGGTTGAGGATTTGTCGCAAAAAAGCTCTGGAAAAGAGAACCAAGTGTACCGACACCAGAAGATTTATGTGCAGCTTGAATTGCAGCTCCCAACAACTTTTCCTTTGGCAGAAGAGATTCAGCCATTGCGTCTGCTTTCTCAAAATTAAATATGATGCCCTTACCCTTATCCACAATAGAATGATAGATAGGAGCTGGTTCCAATCGTAACAGAGTTTTTTGCGTAATTGGATCCTTTTCTGTTGCTGCCACTGTGCTCGGTATTTGCATAACTCTTGCTTGACGCTCAATCTGATCATCAACCAACAACTATTGTCGCATCTCCTGAAGAACTTCTAGAGCTATAAGGCAACGGCTAGTCAAAGGATCAACACCGACTTGATTCTGATACAAAACTCCACACAAAGGATCATGTTCTCTTAACACAGGCTCAGAAACAGATTTAAAGTTTTGTTCTTGGTTCACCAAAACCGTTGCACTAGGCCGATTTTGAAACAGTAAAGGACAGTGATCCTTTGCATGAGTGAGGCGCTGACAATTATAACATCGCTTCTGCACCCGTTCAAAGTCATACAAGATCTTCACTGTTGTCCTCACAAAAGTTGATTACTTTAAATCTCCTCACTGGTTGTGAAACATGGAACATAACTCTGACCATTACATAATCTTTCTTTTGCGGTCGAGACGGGTCAAAGGCAACCTCAATAACTGGACCAATGAATTTGTCGAGCATCGTAATGGTAGCGTTAGTGTAATGGTTCACTGGAATGTTTCGAATCTGAACTCACACATGCATGAATTTGAGGTAGTCCTCCGGAGGAGATTCATACCAACGATCCATTACAAGAGATCAATCGTTGAAAGTCCAAGCGTCTTTATTTAAAACCTCCTCCATGTCCTCCTTGTATTGGAATATAAACTGAAATTGCTCTTTGCTCAATGCGACCCCTCTAACACGGTCATAGATCCTGAATTTCCTTGGCATATCGAGAATGAGATCCTTCATCGGTTGGAAACGTGGATTAAAGTCCGACCAATGATGCTCAACATGTTTCTCTCACACGAGTACCATTCGGGAAGGTCAGGCATGTCAAAAGGAGCTTCTCCCTCTTCCAAACTCAACGCTCCAAGTGCTTTTTCAACTGCAGGCTCCATTGCAAATGACGACAAAACTCTCACAGTATTGGAAGAAGGCTAAAAGAAGGAAAAACCAACCCAAAAACACAAGTGATAACTTGTAGGTAACTGTCTTTCGACCACTATCATCAGATAAATGAGGAAGAACAAAGATGAAAGTTGAATAATTGCCACGTAAAACACAATTCACTCAAAGATGGTGAAAACAATAACGTGTTTATTCAAGCAAAAGCTCTTTTTATTAGAGTGCAAAGACTGTAAATAGAAAAGAGAATCCTAAGTCCACCAAAGGAGAGATTACCTCATTTTCGATTTTATCCAGGAAACACAAAACAATAAAAAAATGTTCTTTTGAATTATCAACTTTTGGGATGATGCATCCACTATGTATATTGCATTTGAATAAAGTTTTTTAAAATACTTTTTAGTAAATGTTTTTTCAAACATTCAAAGTTTAAACCACAATTCCTAGAACAAAGCAATGTAATGGTATTAGAAAATAAATAGATACGAAAAAGACATGATATGT
Source organism: Anastatica hierochuntica (assembly GCA_900406275.1). Lineage (NCBI taxonomy): Eukaryota > Viridiplantae > Streptophyta > Magnoliopsida > Brassicales > Brassicaceae > Anastatica > Anastatica hierochuntica. The sequence continues at coordinate 28,873 of OVAN01001326.1, forward strand.
TTCCATGACATTTTTATGAATTTGGGCAAAAGACAAAGTACTAAATGAGAAATACCAACGACAAAAAGTTTTAAAAAAGAAAAGAATAAAAAAATAACCAACCCCCCCTCGCTCAGCCTCACCCGCACCCTCTCTAAACACCTCATGTTTGCTCCAATATCTCATAAATTTGGTGAAACAGAACAATTATAACTTGCAGTAGTTCCAACCTCTCTCTCTCTATTTCTCCCTCTTTACTCTCTTATCTCTTCATCCTATGAATAGGCATTTTTCGTCAGCATACTCAGAGAAAGAGAAAAAAATCCACAAAACTGAAAACCATGACTTCCAACAGAAGCAATCTATTCAATCATTTTCTATTCTATCTTCTTCTTCTTCCTACACTACTCCAAGCGCTTAACACAGACGGTGTTAGTTTACTCTCTTTCAAATATTCCATCCTCGATGACCCTTTTTCTGTTCTACGCAACTGGAACTATGACGATGAAACACCATGTTCCTGGACAGGTATAACCTGTACAGAGCTTGGGAATCCTAACACTCCAAACATGTTTAGAGTCACAAGCTTGGTTCTTCCCCACAAACAGCTTCTGGGTTCTATTTCTCCCAGCTTGTTTTCAATCCCACATTTAAGGATCTTGGATCTATCCAACAATTTCTTCAAAGGGTCACTGCCTGATTCAGTGTCCAATGCCACTCAGCTTCGGGTTCTGTCCCTTGGGAACAACAATATTTCTGGTGAAATGCCTTATAGTATCACCAACATGGCTAATCTCCAGCTCCTGAATCTCTCCGCTAACAACTTCATCGGCAAAGTCCCTCAAAATCTCTCACTTCTAAAGAATCTAACAGTTTTGGATATTTCCTCAAATCTTCTACACGGATCTATTCCTCCAGATTTTGAAGGAACAAGTCTACATTACCTCAACCTATCACACAATCATATCTCTGGCGTGATCTCACCATTTTTGGCCGAGAAGATTCCAGCAACCGCCATTGTCGATCTTTCCTTCAATGACCTAACAGGACCAATCCCTAGTACCCCACCAATGCTTAACCAAAAGACTCAATCTTTTTCTGGTAATCCTGGCTTGTGTGGTTTGCCATTGAAGACCCTTTGTACAATCCCCTCTACTCTTTCAGACCCACCAAATACTTCTGAGACTACGTCACCAGCAATAGCAGTCATGCCCAGAACTTCAGCACCAACAACTCCTTCACCAGAATCACCAAATCAAACATCCAAAAGCAAACTAAAACCAATCACCATTGTAGGAATTACAGTTGCAGATATAGCTGGTGTAGCTATTATAGGCATGTTCATCCTCTACGTATGCCAACTCAGGAAACGCAGAAGCTACGAAGAATACAGCACTTTCAAAGTTTTGAAAGAGTGTCTGGAGAAAAACGATGCATCATCAGTTAAGAAACCGAGTCAACAACCGAAACAGAGCGTATCCATCTCAGAGGTCACCAAATCCCCAGCTGCAAAAACGGGATGGGGCTCGTGCATAATCGGAACATACGACGAAACATCGTCATCATCATCCGAGAGCGACATAGAGAACCAGCTTCAAAACCGGAAAACAGTTGAGGCGTTTGATCGAACAGATGGTGGGCGACTAAAACACAGCTCTCAAAGTCAACTAGTGACCGTCGATAGTGAGACTCAGTTGGATCTTGATACTTTACTAAAGGCATCAGCGTATGTACTTGGGACAAGCAGCAGCGGAATCGTGTATAAAGCGGTTTTAGAAAACGGTGCGGCTTTTGCAGTGCGGCGGATCGGATCGGAGAGTTGCACGGCGGGGGAATTGAAGGAATTCGAAAGAGAGGTTCAGACAATCGCGAGACTTCGACACCCAAATCTCGTCAGAGTTCGTGGCTTCGTCTGGGGAAACGAAGAGAAGCTTCTCATCTCCGACTACGTCCCAAATGGAAGCCTACATTGCTCCTCTATTTACGGTAAGTTTCATTAAGCGGCGTACGTCACCACATATTCCCTAAAATACGTTAGATAAGTTGGTGCATTATAGCACTGTCCTTTTAGAACCACTAATTTGATTATATTCAAAACTATATGCATATTTCATTTGTGAACCATGATTAACTTGTTCTGATATGGATTCAGCTAAAGCAGGCTCGTCTTCGCAAAGTCAGCTTTCTTTTGAGATACGGCTTAAGATAGCAAAAGGGATAGCTCGAGGAATTGCTTACATCCACGACAAGAAACACGTGCACGGCAATATCAAGCCTCAAAACATTCTCTTGGACTCTAAGTTTGAACCTGTGATCACAGATATGGGACTCGACCGCCTAATGATACGTGCCAGTACAATCAGTGTTAGGCCAATTTTATCAAGCTCACAATCCCATCCACCAGAGTGGTCGTCAAACGATAAACCAAACCCCAAAGAAGATGTCTATTCCTTTGGTGTCATACTCTTGGAGCTTCTCACAGGCAGAGTTTTTAGTGATTTAGATTGGGTCTGTGATTCCGAGGTTGATGATAAAACCTGGTTCTTAAGGCTGGTGGATGAGATGATTAAGGCTGACGTTGCTCATCGTGAGGATGACGCGGTTGCATGCTTTAGATTGGGCTGCGGTTGCGTTTCTTCCTTGCTTCTGAAGCGACCGTCCATGAAAGAAGTGCTACAATTGCTAGAGAAAATGACTGTTTAGTTGTTTGTTTATTCAAAGTTTATAAAGTTCGTACAAATTTGCTACAATGCAAATGATATCACTTCGTGTCAATTAATTAGTTAGATTTGTTGCTTGTGTGATTTTGGATAAAATTATCTTAATTATAACTTTGTGAATTTCTATAGTATTGAAACCATTTGCCTCATCAATAATGACGAATTATATTACTGCTTATACCGATGACATGGGTCAAGTTTCACCCGAATCAACGACATTAGGCTGCAAATGCATAACTTGTAGCAGTAATACAAGATTCGAGTCTCACAAGCATTTTGCTTCACACTACGAACTTATGTAAACCCATTACAGCTAAAACATAAAATAAAAATGATTTGGTGTGAGATGAAAATTGACAACAATGTCAAGCTAAGCTTGAAGATTGACTTAAGCAACAAGTAACCCTTTAAACCAAGAAGTGGTTCGATTATAGGAAGTTCTAAACCGAGTTATGGTTTAGGAGAGTAGATAATGATTATATCTTGGGAGTTATCTATAAGATATATTCTCTTTCTAGTTTGTTTAGTACTTAGTGAATATTATAAATAGGTTTTGATAAACTTGTTGCTTAAGTGTGCGTGTGAGAGCGATTAGATCTTTGAGTTATAGAGATCGAGAGTTGTAAGGTTTTTGAGTTAGTTTTTGATCTTAATAAAGAGTGTTTTACGTGATAATCATCTTCTACATACAAACTATTGTCCTCTGTTTCCAACAATTGGTATCAGAGCTTTCCTGAAATTGTGATGGGGGACAAAAGTGTGGTTGTGTCAACCACATCGGCGGAGAACAAGCTACCACTTGATACAGGATCATCTTCTTTAAAGTGTCCTCTTCTAAACTCTACAAACTATACCGTATGGGCAATTAAGATGAAGATTCTCTTAATAGTTCATAAAGTATGGGATGTAATTGACACAAAGAATGATGATGTCGAGAAGAATATCATGGCCATGGCATTAATCGTACAATCTATTCCTGAGGCACTTGTCTTGCAAGTAGGAAAATTAGACACGGCAAAACAAGTGTGGGATGCGATCAAATCAAGACATATGGGGGTTGAGAGAGTTAAGGAAGCTCGCCTACAAACTTTAATGGTGGAGTTTGACAGATTAAAGATGAAAGAAAGTGAGACCATAGATCAATTTTCTGGGAGAATATGCGAAATCTCTTCTAAAGCCTCGACCCTGGGTGAAGAAATTGAAGAGAAAAAGCTCGTGAAAAAGTTTCTGAAGAGTTTGCCTCGGAAAAGATATATACATATCGTTGCAGCACTCGAACAAGTCCTAGACCTTAAAAGCACCAGCTCTGAAGATATAATTGAGCGTTTAAAAACTTACGAAGAAAGGATTAATGAGGATGAAGAAGACACAGCAGAGGATAGTAATAAACTGATGTACGCTGAACAAAGAACAACCCGTGTCTTCGATGATGAAGGTAAAACCCACAGAGGATTTGATGGAGCAATCAGAGCACGAGGCCATGGGGGTAGATTCTTCACGAGAGGCAGAGGAAGAGGACAATATGGTGGTGCTAGAGATGCAACAAATATCACGTGTTATAGGTGTGATAAAGTAGGTCATTATGTGTTAGACTGTCCAGACCGTCTACTAAAACTTCAAGAAACTCAAGAGAACAAAGAGGAAGATACACATGGTGCAGATGAACTAATGACGCATGAGCTTGTATACTTGAATGAGGAGAAGGTCAAGCCGAGTATGTTTGAAGAGAGCAAGGATTCAGACAGCCTGTGGTACTTAGACAACGGTGCCAGTAACCACATGACTAGAAATCGAATGTGCTTCTTCTCCTTGGATGAGTCAATTACGGGTAAAGTTAGATATGGAGATGATCCCGAATTGATATCAAAGGAAAGGGCTCAATAAGATTTCTCTTTGAAGGAGGTGTGAAGAAAATTCTCTCGGATGTCTACTATATTCCAGACCTTAAAAGTAATATTATCATCTTGGGACAAGCTATTGAAGTGGGTTGTGAGGTGCGAATGAAAGCAGATCTTCTGTTTCTTTACGATCGGGATAGTAGAATACTTGTAGAAACCAAAAGAGGAAGTAGTCGATTATACAAAGTGCAACTAGAGGTTGAATACAATAAGTGTTTACAAGCAGAGATCGGTGATGAATCCATGAAGTGGCATGCTTGTTTAGGTCACATAAACTACGATAATCTAAAGGCTATGGCGAACAAAGAATTAGTGACAGGCCTGCCGAGATTAAACTTTGAAAGGAAGCCTTGTGTGGCGTGCTTGCTTGGGAAGCAAGCAAAGGTTTCATATCCGCAAGCAACCTGTTTTCGGGCATCTAGAAACCTTGAATTGATACATGGAGATTTATGCGATCCTATTACACCTCCTACAAGCGGTCTAAGTAGGTACATCTTTGTTCTGGTCGATGATCATTCGCGATATATGTGGACAATACTTTTGAAAGAAAAAGGAGAAGCTTTCGAAAAGTTTTAAAAATGGAAGAGATTAACAGAACAAGAGACGGGTCTTACCATAAAGGAGTTTAGGACAGATAGAGGAGAAGAGTTCATATCCTTGAAGTTTCGAAATTTCTGGAAAGATAATGGGGGTTGAAAGACACCTAACTGCGCCATACTCTCCACAACAAAACGGAGTAGTTGAGAGACGAAATCATACTCTCTTAGAGATGACAAGAAGTATTTTGAAACACATGGAGTTGACTAATTATCTTTGGGGTGAGGCAGTTCGACACGCCCCGTATTTGATCAATAGAGTGGCTACTAAAGCACTAAAGGCTCAAACGCCTTACGAGATTTTTAAAGGCAAAAAACCAAGCCTTTCTCACTTGCGTATTTTCGGATGTGTAGGATACACTAGAGTCGAGTTTCCTCACAAGAAGAAGCTAGACAATAGGTCACATGCCTTGGTACACTTGGGAACAGAACCAGGGAGCAAGGCCTATCGAATGCTTGATCCTGAAAGTAAGAGAATCATTGTTAGCAGAGACGTGGTGTTTCTAGAAGATAAAACGTGGAACTGGAACAACAACAATGAAAGTATTCGCGAGGATCATAGTGGAACATTTAATATTTTACTTGGTGACTTTGGAAACCATGGCATAACAGAGCTCAAAAAGGAAGTTGAACAAGGAAGAGAAGAACGTGCTGAAGTTGAAACAGGGAGACGAGATCAGATCACAAAGGCTGAAGAAACAATGGCGGAATTAGAACCTGAACACGAAGATGATGTTCACCACATATCGAGTGATGATGAAGAGAGTGGTGAACAACCTGGTTTAAGAAGATCTTCGAGAACACGAAACAAACCAGAATATCTCTCAGATTACGTGTTGATGGCCGAAACAGAGTGTGAGCTCGTGCTGATGATGGTTAATGATGAACTATGAAACTTTGAGGAAGCTAAGAAACTGACTGTGTGGATCGAAGCTTGCAAGGACGAGTTATCTTCCATCGAAAGAAATCAAACATGGAGTTTAGTTGAGCTGCCAGCCGGAGTGAAGGCTATTGGTTTAAAATGGGTGTTTAAAATCAAGAGAAATCATGATGGTAGTATTAATAAATACAAGGCAAGGTTGGTAGCTAAAGGATACGTACATAGACATGGTATAGATTATGACGAAGTATTCGCACCTGTTGCTAGAATTGAGACAATTCGGCTCATCCTCGCCATCACAATCTCTTTTAGCTGGGAGGTACATTATCTAGGTGTTAAAACAGCCTTTCTCCATGGTGAAGTTAAAGAAGAAGTTTATGTCTTGCAACCAGAAGGTTTTGAGATCAAGGGAAGTGAACACAAGGTGTACAAGTTATCTAAGGCCCTCTATGGACTCGAACAAGCATCTAGAGCCTGAAATGACAAATTGAACAAGATACTTAGAGAACTGGAGTTCACGAGATGCACAAAGGAGTCCTCGATCTATTACAAGAAATATGAAGAACATTTACTTGTTGTAGCTGTGTATGTTGATCATTTATTGGTAATAGGCTCTAGTGTAAAGATGATTTGTGAGTTCAAGGTAGAGATGGCCAAGAAGTTTGAGATGATCGATTTGGGAAAGCTGTCATATTATTTGGGAATAGAAGTGTTGCAACATGAAGGAGGAATTACGTTGAAACAAGAGAGATATGCATCACGAATTCTTAAAGATGTTGGGATAGAAGATTGTAATCCATGTTACATACCGATGGAAGTAAATCTAAAGCTATCAAGAGCAAGTGAAGAAGAAAACATAGACGTAACACGATATAGGAGAAGTATCGGTTGTCTGAGGTATCTAGTACACACTCGGCACGACCTATCCTTCAGTGTTAGGGTCTTGAGTCGCTATATGCAAGAGCCATAGGTGTCACATGGCATAACTTTGAAACACGTACTAAGATATCTCCAAGGTACACTTTCGTTTGGCTTGATGTTTACACGGGCTGGTAAGATCATGATAGAAGGATATAGTGATAGTTCTCATAAGGTGGACTTGGATGATGGTAAGAGCACTACATGACACATATTCTACGTGAACAACAACTCGATTACATGGTGTTCGCAAAAGCAAGAAACCGTGGTTCTATCATCATGCGAAGCTGAGTTTATGGCAGCGACAGAGGCAGCTAAGCAAGCAATCTGGTTACAAGAACTACTTGGTGAGATAATGGGAAGGAGTGCCGAGAAAGTAGTGCTGAAGATCGACAACAAGTCTACGATATCTCTTACCAAGAATCTTGTCTTTCACGGACAGAGTAAACACATACACAGAAGATATCATTTTATACGTGAATGTGTTGAGAATGAGCAAGTGGAGGTTGAGCATGTTCCAGGAGAGTTACAGAAGACAGACATCCTGACTAAAGCGCTTGGGAAGATTAAGTATAAAGAAATGAGGGATCTTATCGGAGTTCAAGACCTGAAGAAAGCTACTTCAAGCTTAAGGGGGAGAATGTCAAGCTAAGCTTGAAGATTCACTTAAGCAACAAGTAACCCTTTAAACCAAGAAGTGGTTCGATTATAGGAATTTCTAAACCGAGTTATGGTTTAGGAGAGTAGATAATGATTATATCTTGGGAGTTATCTATAAGATATATTATCTTCCTAGTTTGTTTAGTACTTAGTGAATATTATAAATAGGGTTTGATAAACTTGTTTCTTAAGTGTGCGTGTGAGAGAGATTAGATCTTTGAGTTATAGAGATCGAGAGTTGTAAGGTTTTTGAGTTAGTTTTTGACCTTAATAAAGAGTGTTTTACGTTATAATCATCTTCTACATACAAACTATTATCCTCTGTTTCCAACAAACAATACGCAATTTAAATAATTCAAAAGCAAGCGTTAGACATTAGAAAATTCTTAGAGAATCATGTATCATTCTAATTACTCTTTTGGGGGACTGAAATTAGAAATCCTCTAGAAAACACTAACTTAAGTCTTTTCCACTTTTGAGACTCGGTATTCTATGGTTCTGACAACCAATAGACTCAACTTTCAATGGTTAGTGTAGAAGAAAAACATGCATTAATTTATGAATATGTTAGATAATTTCACTAAGCCAATCCGATATACTTTCAAAGCCTTCCCATACTTAGCTTGTCATAGATTGTTTCATACGACTTAATAAACTTTTGTAATGCAAATCAACTTAAGATCATATTGCTATATGCGCGAGAATCATGTAGTATAATCGACCAAAAAAAAGAGGGTATAAACTCCTAAACAATTACTATACAACTTATGATGACATGAACTGTTTAAAAAACCTAAACCTAACTAACTAATCTACTCATATATGGGGAACGAACTACAACAACAAGTTTCGATGAAAACATAAGGTATTAAGACTAAGAGTTTAGAAATCTTCTCTATATTAAGATATAAAGGTGAGAACTTCTCCCGAAGCTCTTAAAACTGAAAAACAATGAAAAATCCCTAAAAGCTTTTAGATTTATGTAGAAAATCGACGGGTGCTCCTAAAAATATGACTCTCTTCTCTTAATAAGTCTAAAACAAGAATTTATAATGTTAGCTCTTAATTAGGTCTTCTTGGTTTAAGTCAGTTTAGGAAGAAAAAGCTGTTGTAGGTGGGTTTCACCCTCTAAACTCGGCTTGGAATTCAATCCGAAAGCCTAGAAAATAAGTAGGTGTGGTTGGAAAAGAACGCCCACCAAGGGAAGGTTCAATTAAAAAATTTGAAGAAATAATAGAGGCCCATCTCATAGGCCTAAATAAGGAAGAGTCAAAAACACCATTAATAGCAAGCGCGAAGCTTGGTAGAGGCATGAATAAGAGTAAATGTGCATTTATTGCATTGGATTTCTAGAGAAAATTGAGCTAATGTTCTGATTCGAAACTGATATCTATAAGAATGAAGAGAAGAAGAAGGGAACGAGGGTCCTCCCTTTTCTCAAGTCATTGTTCCGGTGAAATCTATAGCTCGTTTATTTTTCTCGTTGTCTTTCACTGTCATTCTTTTGTTTCGAGTCGTTGTAACAAATAGAATTGCTAGCTAAGTTACTGATATAATAAATGAGAAATCTCGTTTTCTCCATTCCTTATTTTGTAGGCAATAACAAACCCTAATCCTACTATGAGATTACATATAGAGTCCATCATTTAACGCTAGAAGGATGAGGATTTATGAAAACAAAGAGTTTCTTCTCTAACACATATATCCGAATCCAGCACTCTTATGTCCAACAAATCCAAACCCAAATCATGTAGGCCCAAATGCGATGACCCGATCCAAACCTGGATCTAGAAAAAATACACTCAACGTAATCAACAATCTAGACCCAAACCTATTTGCAATGCTATCCTTGACAATCGGTTGATCATCTCCTCCATTGCTTTGAGTCATCCCGAGAACATGGCTTTTAGGCCACCAATATCAGTGGCCTCACCTGTAGGGAGTTCACTGTTGGCTATATCGTGGTAGGTGCTTGGTGTTGTGGTGAGGTCAGAGTTGGGCGTCTGGTGGATGTGATCATCTTTCCCGATTTTTGCGCCATTCGCGGGGCTTCCGTGAAGATGTTGCACATGCGAGACTTTTCTTTTGAACTTGGTTCGGCGATTGGGTTCTTCGTTCGTATCCGATGACAGTTCTTTCTCGATCGTACAAGATTTGAGGATTGTGTTTTCCTCCTTTAGTTCCTTCATATGGGTTTAACTCTCCTTAAGCTTGGCCGCAAGAGCTTTCAATTGCCTCGTAGCTTCTTCGCTGACATCAGCTTGAGTTTGAGTCTCACTGTCATTAATTTGAGTTCACTCATTGTTTTAGATTCTCGTTTGTAGAAATCTCTCCTCTCCTTCTAACGTCAAACTGTCTAAGGGGTTTTTGATAATTATTCAAGGGAGAGAAGAAAAGAAATCGAAGACAATGTAGTGAACTCATCGACTCTTTATTGATTGTAAACGATTATGGTGACAATAATGTTTATCTCGTATACCAAGGCACGAGCCAAAGCTTAAACTCCTTAGTCAAGAGTTTGCGTGTAAAAGATTTTGTGTGAATGTATCTCCCTTTAATTAGGGTTTTTCGTTTTAGCTTATATAGATATTCAAATAGGATCTTTCCCTATCTTGAAGATATATATATATATATATTATATATATATATATATCTGAATAAAGCATATAAGGATAAGAGTATTTTTCGAAAGTTAAAAGCCGGAATCAATGGTTATCGCATGGGGATCGGAACACAAAATTTTTCTTCGCGTCTACAAAGGCTCGTCTAGCACGGAATAGGATCCTAGCTATTGAAGATGATCATGGTAACATCTATCGCGGAGACATCGATGTGGGACATGCAGCTCAAAGCTATTTTGAAAAGCTTTTCACATCTATTCACCACCACGACTACGCTAGATTGAGCTCTGAGGTTTTTCACAATCTACCGAGGCGGATAACACCAGGTATGAACACTGATTTAATTAAACCGATCACAGAAGAAGAAGTTAAGCAAGCTGTATTCCATATTGGCCCAAACCGAGCTCCGGGACCGGACGGTTTTACTGGAGCCTTCTATCAACAGTTTTGGCATACCATCAAGGATGATGTCATGCTGTTCGTAAACAAGTTTTTTGAGAATGGCATCATGGAGGAAACAAGTAATCATACCAATCTATTTCTTTTGCCTAAGATCGACATACCAAAAACAATGGCGGATTTTCGGCCTATTGCTTTGTGTAATGTCTCCTACAAGATAATCTCGAAGATATTGGTTAACCGACTCAAGGGATTACTTCCACATATCATCTCAGATAATCAAGCGGCTTTCATACCCGGCAGGCAAGGTATTGATAATGTCATTGTTGCACAAGAGATGTTTCATTCCTTAAAATCACGTCGCCGATGGGCTAATTCTTATATGGCGGTCAAAACGGACATCTCAAAAGCATATGACCGTATCGAATGGCATTTCCTTCGTGACACTATGATGGCTATGGGTTTCGATCCCAAATGGATATCTTTGATTATGAAGTGCGTGGAATCTGTCTCCTTCTTTGTCCTCATAAATGGCTCATCTCAGGGTCTCTTTCATCCAACACGCGGGATTCGTCAGGGAGACCCCCTGTCCCCTTATCTGTTTATTTTGTGTGCTGAAGTGCTTACGCATCTTTTCGCAAGGGAAGCTGCCAACAAAAAGATCAAAGGTATGAAAATTAGTAACACTGGTACAACGGTTCATAACCTTTTCTTTGCAGATGACGCTCTGTTCTTCTGCCATGCTCATCCTAAATCTTCGAAAACCATAACGCATTTGTTTAGAATTTATGAACATCTGTCGGGTCAAACTGTCAACTATCATAAGTCCGCGATAACTTTTGGCTCTCGCGTCAAAGATCACAATAAAACACGACTGCGACGGCTGCTGAACATCCATAACGACGGCGGAAATGGTACCTACTTAGGCCTCCCAGAACAAATTGGTCGGAAGAAGAAAGATGTCTTCGCCTATATCGTTTCTAAGGTGAAGGAACGTACGGAAGGCTGGACAGCCAAGTTCCTCTCCGAAGCGGGTAAAGAAATTCTTCTCAAAACTATAGCTCTTGCTTTACCCGTTTACACTATGAATTGTTTCAAGCTTCCAATTGGCATCTGTGAGGAAATTGAGCAAATTATAGCTCGATTCTGGTGGAGTAAAGGACATGGGCATCGCTCCATGCATTGGTATTCCTGGAAACGGATGAGTACCCCTAAGGTCTAGCTGCTCGGGTGCTAAAAGGCCGTTACTTCCCCAATACCACAATCATGAAGGCTTCCAGTGGTACCAAACCATCATATGTTTGGCGTTCCCTCTTAGCGGGAAAAGATCTTCTTGCGGCAGGTCTATGTACTATCATCGGAGCTGGTGCCTCTACCCATATCTGGAAAGATAACTGGATTCCCACGGATATCCCTCGACGCCCAGATAGAATCTATGGTCCTGTTTCGCCGATCTCCATGGTATCTAAACTTCTTAACACGCGCGGGCAATGGGACCTTCCGAAGCTCAAAGCACATTTTACAGCTGAAGATATGAACATCATCTCATCACTTCCTCTCTGCTCACAACAAATTGAAGACACCACTGGGTGGATCCTCAATCAAGATGGTATGTACAGCGTTAAGTCCGGGCATTATTTAGCCTCTTTGTTGGCTAACATCAGCTCAATCCTCCTCCTGGTAGTGCTACACTCAAAGCGGCCGTTTAGAAACTCGATATCAGTCCTAAACTGAAACATTTTCTTTGGCGATGCCTCTTTGGCGCTCTACCAATTGGGACTGTTTTGGCGCACCGTCGCATTACCACAGATAGCCAACGTCGCCGGTGTTGTACTGCAAATGAAGATATGAACCACCTGTTATTTCAGTGCCCCCATGCACAACAAGTATGGCGAGCCTCAGCGATCTCCATTCCTCAATTACTGGATCCGGCCAGCACTTTTGAATACAAGCTAAGTCTCCTTCTCGAGCTCTATAATACTCCTAGTCTCACATATTACCAAAAAACTTTCCCATTCTGGATCCTATGGCGACTGTGGAAAAGCAGAAACGTTTTGATATATCAACAACAACAACGTCATTGGTACAAAGATCTGCAAAATGCGACAGAGGACACTATGGAGTTCAACACAACTAATCATCATCACACTCAGGGTAGAACGTCAAATATACGGACATCGCGATGGCGAAAGCCGCCACCAGGTTTTGTCAAATGTAATTTTGATGGAGCGCAAGATGATAGAGGTTCCTCAAAAACAGGATGGATTATTCGAGATGAACAAGGGACGTTCAAGTGTGGCGGGACAAGTAGGGGAAAACAGTTCACGACTTCTTTGGAATTGGAACTACAAGCGTTACTCATATCACTACAACAGGTTTGGATAAGAGGATATCGGAAATGTATTTTTGAAGGCGACAATCAATTGGTAATATTGCTCGCAAATAAAGAATGACTACATTTCACTCTCCGCAATCTTCTAAAGGAGCTAGAGTTCTGGAGGAAACGATTCATAGATGTCAAATTTTCGTGGATACCAAGGGAATCTAACAAAGCGGCGGACCGAATCGCTAAAAGACCCCTGAGGCAAACATCTTTCATTTGTTATCATTTTATTCCTCCTGGTTTGGACAATATTCTATATGACGATCAAACAAACTCCTTTCCTTAATGAAATTTGTTGACGTTAAATATATATATATATATATATATATATATATATA